>APFE030807462.1:249508-273517 GCA_000404065.3 Pinus taeda
AGCAGGAACTATTAGAGAGAGGACACTAATCAAGATCCCAGAAGATGACTCACCTCCCTATAATCATCTATATATGGATCCCTCATCACAGAGATCCAGAGGCTGGAATTTTGTATCTTATAGAGAAGTGTTGCTGGCTTTCTGGTGTACATTTATAGTGTTGGGTGATCTAAGCTTTACTTGAGGTGAAGAAGGGCTTTCTAGCTGGAGGATAATGCTCGGTCAGAACATATGGTTGTAATCCTCTTGTTACTTTTCATCTTAATAAAGTTATTCAAGTTTTCCTCCAAATTCTTGTGTACTTGTTTATATATGCATTTGTATGGTTAACACACATCTGGTCCTGTGTTATTTATGAATATAGATCTTTGTTCTTTAATAGTAGTATGTTGCTGTGATTCCACAGGTGCTCTTCGAAGCTGGGTAGACGAAGAAGAAGTGACAAAGGTCTATCAGGAAGGAGAGGAAATCAAGCGCAAGACTAAGGTTGGTCTCCTTGGTTCTCCTCTTATCTATTTTCATAAAGGAAAGCGAAAATAGAATTTACTTGTTTGTTTCTAAGATAGCTACCAGTCTTAGTGGGAATAACAGCATCCGAGTGGACACTATTCTCGGTAACAGCATGAGGTGACAATTCCAAAGATAAATTCGAATTTCTTATATGGAGCTCCAAATCCAAGTGTAAAAATCGAATTCTGGCAAGTGGACATCATTTTCTTCTTCTCTTATGTGCCAAATTCGAATTTTATGATGGAATGCCAAGTGTATGTGGGTGGTAACCCATGTGGGGACAATTTTCCACAAAAATCTCCACCAAATATTCTACTAAATCCTCCCAAATGTGCATTAACTTCCCAAATTCGAATTTCCAAGCAACATTTTCATTTAATGGCAGAAATTCAATTTTATTTGAGCACATGCCCTTTCTTTGATTTTAGGAGTCCACATCACCTTGGGACTTCACTTTATTTCCCCCATAATTTTCCACCTCATTTCCAAAATATTTAGCGTGTGTGGATATTTATTTTTCTCTATTTATTTAATTTATGGCTTAATTAATTGCCAGATTTCTCACTAAACTTAGGAAAAGTGGGTTTTGAGGGTCCAAAACACATTATTAACTCCTAAAAGTGTGTCATAGTAGACAGTTGAGGGTGAGAGGTGTAATTTTGATTACTCATATCCCATACAACTTTTCTAGACTACACTTATTACAATTTAAATACAATTTTATTTGCAATTTTTGATCTGCAGGAAATCTAAAAAATTAAAAAATGGCTACCTAAACCTAACTAAATTCCACAATTTTTTTTGTGTGATCTAGTATGGTAATATACATCGACTCTAGATACTAAGATGTGTTAGGGGCTCAACCTTCAAACCGTCACCCGACTTTGGGGTAAAACGTGAGTGAAAAAACCTAAAAAATTATCTGACTTTGAAAAGAAGGGATAATTAACCAGATAAAAAAACACTCCAAGGTGTACTAGTTTGCTGATCGAGTCCCAACATCCTAGTCCTGTTACAGACTCAAACTCATCATTACTAGTATCACTTATTACAATTCCCTGTAGGGTGTAGAATATGTGTACAAGAAAGATGATGAAAATATAGAAGTAGAGTTAAAAAACTCTATTGACTGATGATATCTGATGGTACAAGTGTCCTCTGGATCATCCTTAGGCATGGAGTCTTCATATAATCATCAGGTGCCACTCCAATGTCAACAAGCCTTAACCCCAAGTGGATCCTCAAGAAAAATTATAAATAGAAGAGACCTCAAGTTATCTTCTTTTCTCTTTGTCTTGGTTAACACAGGTTCGATGGAAGGAGTTCATGTAAGGGTTTGAAATCACAGGCGTGAGGTTTGATCTGAGTTAAGGTTTTCTGATTTCTGGATGCTGGCACACAGTGGTCATGACAACATCCATAGAGCCTTGGACGATGGCACAAAGGCTTAAGGGAGTGTCTAGGGCTTTAAAGGCAGATTTGGAGGTGTCAATCCTCAGACGCTCGCATAGAATGGTCCTAAGAGCGTGGAGGCTGTCTCAGACATATGCATAGTAACTACAAGAGATCGTCCAAGATTTTTTTGAGCAAATCTGGTGAGTTGGTCCCCGAATTCATGCACATAATGGTCCGAGAGCGTCTGCACTGCTATAGACAACCACACAACTCCTCCCTGCGTCCAGGACTCGTAGATGAGATTTATGTATTCCGATGATTCTGCTCAGTGACAACAATGTTCAGCTCAGTGACAACACTGTCCAACAGTTGAACTTAGTCTGTGACAACACATTACGACTATCAATATGAGGGTTTTGATTTCAAGCATGATTAGATTTGTTTCATGGATATCATAGTTTCTTTGTTGCATAGACAAAATTATGGATCATTGTACTCTCTTTGCAGTGTCATTTGATGACGATCTAAGAAGAATATTTGCAAGGGTATTCCCCATAGTGGGTTTTTCCCTGGTCTCGGAGCAATCCCGGTGTCTCTATGTGTATGCATGCTTTTCTTTTATTGTTCCTTTATGTTCCGTTGCATTATTGATTATGACAACATTGTTCTTTCTATATAATTGAATATGTTGATGAATAATGGTTTAGATCTGAATAATGTAATGATGCTATGGGGTGAACTTAATGTATTAATGATGAAATACAATTATCAAAGCAAAGAATAATGTAGCCCTATGAAAAATTAACATGGATCCAAGTTGGGCTGAAGAAAAGCCATGGTGATCACCCTGATGTTGACACCTTTGATCGAAGCTAGAAGAGGATGATGGAGATCTAAAATAATTCTAGGGTTTGAAAAAAACCCTAGGAAACTTGATTATTAGGGTTTGATGGATTCTATGAGGTAATGGTTGGAGAGAAAACCCTGGTTTATTGAAACAATATGAGAGATGAAACTAGCTGGTCAATGTGAAGATGCTCAAGCACTTGTGGGAGATTTAATGAAACCCTAGATGGGATAATCCCTAGCAGACCTAGTTGGATAATTGAAGGCAACATTGATATATTTAACATGCACATTGATGGCTCTTGAAGGCTAGTTCAAGAGGAAAAGGATCACTTCTCATTTGAAGATAAGTACTTCTTGACTTGTGATGTTTCTTTGTGTCTTTACTCTTGTGTAGACTTATTGATCTGATTATTATGTCATTATTGTTTTGATCATTGCTTATATTTCCTGCATGTATGTTTGAGTATATGGATGTATTTAACCTCCTTGATGAGATGTGATGGGTAGATCCTTCTTGAGGATCATTTGAGATGCATGAAAGAAATGCTAGATCTGGAAAGAGATAAAGAGGTACTTGATGAAAAGATGACAAAGTGCTTCAAGCGGCCTGTGTCTAATGAGAAGGTGCACAGGGATTTGAATACCACAAGGTATGTATGGTATATTGTGTTTCAAATATTAGCTTGGTAAGCCCTAAGGTATGATGATAATGTATTTTTTTTTTTTTAATGGAAGTGACTTGAATCTATGTTTCCTATGATGAAATGATACATCTAGTGTTGAACATTTTGATCTTCTTGAATTTTATGAGGCTATCTAATGTTTATACATTGACACACTTGATGTTTGTCTAACATCTATGATTTATCTGTTGGATATATTGATCCTAGAAAGAATTCTAGCACCTTGACTCTAGTAAATGATACTCTTGATACTTTTCATGATGGATTTCATATAGAAGGATAGCTCATTGATTCCTACACATGAGTCTGCTGGTAATGCTTGCGATAAACATGATGAAAGCATATGGAAAGAGATATTAACGCTCTTGTTGTTTTGTTAAAGCTTTATTGAATGACCTTACTTGATCTTATTAAGAATGATACACATGGTAACCTTGATGTTAGAGGTATAACTATGAGATTGATATTCTAGATCTCTTATTGTCTGTGATCTTGATGAAGTGACTTGATGGAAAATTCTATTGTGTTCATAATCTTTGAGATATGATGCTGCATCTATTTGCTGCTTTGAGTCTAAACTTTGATGAAAGATTGATGTCATGTTGCTAATAGCCATGATAGATATATATGTTTATTATCTAACAAATCTACTGTTGTTTGACTCTAGTAGAGACAACTTGATCACATGAATGAAAATAAATGATGTAGATCCCCAGTCAGAGGGAGAATATCTTCTCAAGGCTCTTACTCATGTTACTATTTGCATTCTGTACTGCTGAAGAATGATTTATGTGCATCTGATAGTATTGATTTGCAACAGAGTCTCAGATCTGAAGCTTGTACAAAAATTAGGGTTTCTTCTCCAGATGCAGTGAAAGATTTGGGAGATCTCGTCCCTGGATGCTCACATACTAAGGCCTAGAGAACGTCCAGGTAGCTAAAGACGCTCCCATGCTAACCTAAAGGGAGTGTCCAGAGGTTTGACTACAATTAACCATCATCTAAAGCTCTCTGAAGTTGTCTGAACTCTGAATCAAGATGTTTATGACATATCTGCCTCAATAATATGATTCCTAAAGTTGTTTGGTTAAATTGTTAATCACATTAAAATGAAGTATTATGCATTGGATGGTCACTTGGAAGATGTCAGTTATAGATGTGTTGCAGATAGCAAGATCTGCAAGTAGGAAAGCTTGAATGTTTGCCATAACATGAACATGCGGACTAAACTTACGTTTGCAGGTGACCGGGACATACATATAGATATGTCACTATGTTTGTGCTACAAGAGGTTGGCATGATTTCGTTGATTGGTATAGATGACCAATGTTTTCTCATGATGGTTGACAATAACTTTGAATTGATGATTGAGATATGATTTGACTATAGATCTCTCTACGATAGCTAATTTGGACTTGACTTGATGTCTAATGATATGATTTGACGTTTATTGATTTTCCTTGATGTCTATGCTATGTGGGCATGATGACTTATGTTGGTATTTGAAAAATGATAGAGGTACTGATAGTTGTGATTCAACATGAAGTTGGAACCTGCATGACTCATCCTTGGTGTACACAAATTTTCCCTAGTGACATAAATGACTTGATGAAGTTTTAGATAGATATTGCATGGCTGATTACAACTTGTTGGCATGATAATAAATGAAGTCATGACTTGATATGAGCTCTCCCTATTGAAAGTATTGGTACGGTGATGATGATGACTTTGATAATGGTTGTGATCTGACTTCTAAACTATGATGAGCTGAATTTGTTGTTGTGATGGTATGACATTGATTTATGTAAGGCTGATTATGCTGGCTTAGTAAGACATTATGTTTAGAGGTTTGCATGAAGTGAGCTCCTCGATTCATAAATGTCTATATTTGATAGTTATCTGATGAAGTTAGGATGATGAGTTCCAAGGTATGTCTTTGATTTTGATTATGATTTTGGTTTTATAACTTGATGGTCTACTCTTTACAGGTGATGAGCCTATGATGATCTAAATCAAAGGGAGATAGCTTCTGAAGTTTCAAATGATGTATCACGACCTGATGAATCGATTTCTAGAATTTGGAAAAGAAATTCTAAATTGCATAGCTATTGAAAATGTTTTTGAATAATGAAAATGCAAATCCTTGGATACTCTGATTTGAAGTTCTAAATGTTGTTGAACTTGTCATGACATATGACTGTTGATTGAAGCATTGATGTTTTGTTTTAAAAATCCATCTATATATATGATGTGCATAGAACTTGAATGAATGAGTTTCCACCGAGCATCCTTGGAAGTATATGCATGAGGTGTTCTTTTTTGAGATTGAGATAGTTCTTTGATGATATCTTAATGCATAGATGTACAGTTGTTAATAGAGATTATTGTTAAGCACATTTGGATGTTGCTTTAGTACGAGATCTGCTATGATATCTTGGACGAGAGGTCCATAGTACAATGTTGCTAGCATGGATAGCTGTGAGGAAGGATGAAGAAGCTCCTTAGAGAGCTGTCAGAGCATGATTTGGAAATGACATGGATACATTACAATGACAAAGAATCCCATATTATATATATATATATATATATATATATATTTATTATATATATATATATATATATATATATATATAATATATATAATATATATGTAGTTTGTGGACCGAGATACTCTATATATTGAGACAATGCAGCTGTTCGAAATAAGCTCAGGTTTGTGGTTGGAATCTCCTTGAGAGGGAGGATGGTTATGGTACCTTTTTGTGATTTATATGTTTATTTATGATATGACATGATATTTGATTTGATGTTCTGTATGAACAGGGAACAACTTCTATTGAGACAAACATATACCATATTTGAGTATGATGAGAGCAACATTGATCAAGGACATTGAGCCAACTCTTTCCCCTGTTTGAGCTCCCAGGGTGAGGAATTGAGGGAGAGGAGCTCTTGGGGTTGATGGAACTCTTGAAAATAGGGCATTACCCCTATCTTTACCGATAAGGTTGAGGGTTCTAATTCTTTGTCTGGTATTTGTAGAGTATACCCTAGTTGGCATCATACCCACAAGCAGGGCTTGTTGGGAATACCACCCGTCTGGCCAACGAGTTGAGAGTGTACTTGGGGTGTACAACCCAAGGCGATTATGATGCAGGTGTTATACCACATGGCTATTCAGGGTCATCGATGGGAATATCAGTAGGCAATAGGATGGGTTGAGATAATCTGATGTGATTCCAGGTTGAGGGTGACTCCCCGATGAGATTCCAGGGTCAAGATGTGCTCTCTTGTGTGATTGTATATCCTATTTCTAGATATGGGGTCATAGTAGTAGTGCTTGATTTCTTCTTCCTGTAGCTACTTCTGTCTTTATTCTTCTACTTTCTTCAATATTGCTTCTTCTTCCTCCTTTCTTCTTGCATCTTCCTTTCATATTTCTCTCTCTTTTCTTGTTCTTCTTTCTACCTTTTCTCTTCATCTTTCCTCTTCTTCTCTTCTCGCTGTTACTTCCTTTTTCTTTCTACTTCCACAATCAATTTCAAAAGAGTTGCATCCACTTTGAAATTGTGGCTTTGCTCTTATGCTCGACTATGAGAAAAATTCCTTTTATATTTAATACTCACTACGTTGCACTCTTCTGGTTGCCTTAATTTTGTAGTAGTGTTCTACTCTGGAGCCTCATGTGAAGGACCTTCTTGGCTTCCTGGTGTGTGGGTCCTAGAGGCATTATAAAAATTCTTGATCTTCTTCTCCTCTCGCTTAGAGAAAGTCCACAAAACCAATTAAAATGCAAATTGGCACAATATTGTTTGCAAACACCTACGAGATTGTACCGATGATATCTATTGTACCAAACCTAAAGTTCTCCAATTCTTTGACTTCAACTTCTACATCCTTTAGGTTCTTGACTTTTTAGGATCCAACTTGCAAAGGAAAAGAAGGCTAGGGTGCCTTATTCTTCCTCTACAATATTGTTGATAAGCATGCAACAAGATGATATGTGACCTCCTACATGAACAACTTATCTGTAGCTTACCTCAGTGATAAATGTGATGGTACCTTGCAGTCAAACACCCCGAGGTAAGTGCCATCTGGTGAGGAAAACCAATTGGAGATTTATGATTCTAAGTTCATCACCTCATGGGACATGCAAGGGGGTGCTTCTTCAATGATCATCTGGTACAAGTTAATGATTCCTTTGTAATTGCACTTTGAAATCGAATTGCAATATATGTGAACAGGATTTTCCTTGGGTTTCCATTTCCAATCCATGTCAAGAAAATAAATCTGAGCACAAATACCATCCAATAGGTATCCAAACTTGTATAATTTAGCTTTCTTTCCCTTGGGTGGATTCTTTGCCTTTTTTACATTAATCTTGAGTTGTTGAGCCAAAAGGTTTGACCAATTAAATATCTTCCCCTTCATGACAATTTAATGCACCATTTAAACCCATCCTTCAAGGAAGGATTCAATGTTCTTCTGTCCATATATTTGAAAACATAACGCTATCAGGTATTGAAACACCTTTCTAAGGGATATGGTGTTGTAAGTATTACTCGTTGTCTTTTGGAACTTAGATGGATCTTTTACCTATGTCTTGATAACGTCCTTGTTGTTTAAATTGCTAGTGAATGCATAAAAGTGTGAATCCATATATTCATCAGGCTTAGGAAAGTGGTACATCAAGTGAATGCCATGGGCTAAATAGGAAGCAAGTTGTTTCCCACCGACGTTGTTGAGGATCATGTTGTTAGTATCCAAGTACTGCAGAATCCATCTGATGACATTTACACAAGGTAGAATTGGGAACCTACAAGTAGCCTTGTGGAAACCAGATTACTGAATTTTAAGGTACACCTGCCCGTCCTCTAAAATTTCCTTGAATTATATAGTTGTGAATACATATTTGACCATATGCCATGTGAAATCAAAGTCTTTTTCAATGAAGAACCGTGTATCAGATAGAATAGGAACAATAACCATAGGACTGTCAACCACTTCATCGATACTACTCTCTGTTGTTTCTTTTTAGGCTTATCTCTTGGAAGGCATGATAATGGCTATTGATGAAAAAGAGGTGAGCTCAAAAGCTACAGTACTTGTAACAAAGAGATGCACTCATGGAAAAACAAGTTAGCTTACGCAGATCATTTCATCAATTAAACTTGAAGCAACAAAAATGACTAAGGAGGATAATTGCACAGTTGTTGGAATCTAGGAGGCAAGCTAGGCTATAGAATTATGCACTACATAATCTCACCAGAAAGGGAGGAATCTTGAGGCTTGAGGCTACATAATGCACAACCTCAATTGAGCACAAAAGAGAAGGAACGACACTATGTGCAGTCTCAGAGGCCAAGGATGGACACTTAGGGATGGATCTGCATAATGCATAATTGGGAAAGCCAGTGATTGTGCAATGCATAGTATTTGAGGCCAAGAGGCGAGATTAATGCTTGAGGTTGTGAAATGCATAGTTGGTGAGGAAACAACAATTGAAGGATTGCGTAGTTTTTTCCAGAGAGAGAGATTTTGATATCTGGAGTTGGGGCATGAATAAGTTTAGATAATCCTTTAGATGATTTATATCTATTAACAACATGGGCAAGAAAAGATCACGCAAAAGGAAAAACATGCATGAAAAGAAAGGGCCAACAATGACAACTGCTGGTAGGAAAAAAATAAGAAGGTGATGCAATGCTTATAAAAGTTAAATGATGAGTAACTGAAGAAACACTTGTATAATCTAATAATGATAGAAACACCATCTACCATGAAAAGAAACAGGAAAAATAACACTCATAGAGAGAAAAGCGACAAAAAAGCAGTAAAAAAGTGATGCATGTGAAACTTAAACCAATCAAGCATAAAAATCTGATTAAAGAAGAGGATACTATTTATATATTCGAGCATCATAGATCCACTAATATTTTCTTAGAGAGAATGTATTTTCCATCCATGCATCATAGACTAAAAGATACAAGACCCATGCAAAGAAAGGAATAGGAAAAAAGCCAAGCATTGATAGTTGTACAATGTCCTCTTGAACTTCGCCATGCCTATTTCAAAACCAAAACATGATTTCATACAAGGATTATTACGAAGATAATGGAAGGAAAGAATGAAACAAAAGAAAAAGAAGAAAAGAAATGAAAACTTAACTATACTAACACTACTCCTAACTAACAAAGGCTAGGCTAGGTTTATATAAAATGAAATTTCCAATGCAACAAACAGAGAATTACCTTACCTATGTCTACAAGGGAATCACTAATAAGAAAGATCATCAAGAAAAGCACGACCATAAAGATAAAACGTGACATGTTTAAGAATATGAAGACACAAAACATGAGCAAAAAAATACAATAAGAAAGCATGTTCTAAACATTATGTTGATGCATCATGATGTTACACACATCACAAAAAACTCTCATATCAAAGTATCCATTCTTATTTTTAGCCTTGGAAAACATGAAGAAAGATAAAACTTGTGTCTAGCATAGGTACTTGCTAAATATGATTCCTCTAACCATTCGACAACAAGATCATGGTAAATGGGTGAAGGATATTGAGGTTGAGAGATAAACTTATTTCCAACATTTGCGATCAATTCATCAGATTTATTCTGAGGAAAAATGTCAACCTGATCATGCATGGAAACAACATAAATATTATGATATCCTTACATAACCATCGACGTGGGTTGAAGTGTCTAGACATCTTGACATGGTTCCAAGGTATATGAAGGTAGATCATCAAAAATTGGTGGCTTGGAGTAATCGACGGTTAAGGACACAAAATCAATGTATGAATCAATGAATATATTAAGACAACCATGATCAAAGTTTGATTTTTTATCCAAAAGAAGGGAATCCTCATGATCTAATGGATTATAGAGAGGGGTTGATTGGAAAGATCAAGTTACATTCTCTGCTTCTTTACTTCCAAAATACGAGGAATGAGATAGATTGTAATGAATGAATTCTTCCTTGCTTTCCTTTGATTTGAAATAAAAATTCCACCATTCCTGACTGTTATCAAATATATACCATTCAAAATCGTATCATTGAAAGATGTGACCGGTGCGATTGAATTAGCGAAAAGGACAAGACAATGGGTGAAAGGGGAAGAAAAGGAAAGATCAGGTGAAAGGTAATATTTCAATGCAAATTCTTATTCATTATCAGAATCCAAATTGTAGTTATTATGAAAGATATTACAAGTTTCTTGGTCTCCACTGACTCCATCTTGGACTTGATCCTCTTAATAATAAAAAGAAACCGTTGTAATAGGTTGATGTGACAGCTCAAAATCGAGAGGATCCGAGGAGATAAATGATGGAGAATGAGAAGAAACTATGTCACTATTTAAATCAGATTCAAAATTGAAACTTGAGCTCCGATCTTGAATATGAGGGTAGAAAGAATATGATGTTGAATCAATAGATTGATTGTTAGATTCTCCAACCTCGACTTGGGTGCTTGGAGCTGCTTGATTTATTGAAGAACTGCAAGAAGATGAAAAGTCACATGGAACAATAATTTTTATTTTTGAATATTTTAGATGTCCTTAACCAAAAACTGTTGCGGTACTTTCAAAATATTCAAATTCGTACAAGTTCAAAGAAGTCTAAAAAAGATAGTCAAATTTCTCTTTCAGAAAATTCCATTCTATGTCATCCTCTGATAACTCATAACAGAAGTGAATGAAACGATCATGAAAATCTTCAAAAGATTTATCATGTTTCTTTCTGAGATGAATAATCTTATTATAAACACTTTCATAATCATACCTATCAAAGTCTTGATGGATCTCCTTGATAATATGTTGGAAGGAATGAATAAAGGCTACAGGTAATGTGTAACACCATTGTTTAACACGTGCTTCGATTATGAGAACAAACAACTTGCAAGAAGTGTCCTCACAATTAATTTCACGAGAAGTGAAAAATTCAAGAAATCCGAGGGTGTGCTCAAGAATATTTGTTCCACCCTGACCGTCAAATTTTAGATTCGACGAGTCATGAATTACCCTTGAAGGCACTCTTATATTTGTGACTCTAGAAAAACATGTTGGGGTTAAGATTAAGGAAGAAGCCATTTAAGATAAGAAAGGTTAAACATACTTCATGGGCTCAACATGTCATCCAACCCTCCTTCTAGCACCAAAAACATGTTGATGGTGCTGGAAGCCACCAATAGCAAAGGGGATCTCCCGGATGTGAAGTCCTAATTAGACCATACACTGTTTGGAGTAGGATCACCATTTGGGAAATGATCGATTGCTAGAGAGGTGGTTTCAAAGATGTGCATTGGTTGTGGTAAACACATAATGATATATACATGACTTTGGTGACAACAAGTGTATGAACTTTGTAAAGTATCAAATGTAATGCATGAAAGGTTCCATCAAATCGAAGGGAAATAAGTGAGCCCCTTAGAAGTAAGTATTAGTACTAGCTTAGAAGAGATGCATGGGACATACAAAAGAATCATTAGTTAACTTGAAAAATAATTCATAAGATAACAATGATCACAATAACATAAACAACATGCATCCAACAAGATACATACTAAAACAAATGACTTAGTTCATTAGCATTAGTGTAAGTGAAACAACACATATCACAAATATATAAAGAATAGTCTTACTATATCCACGACAAATGCATGAATACATGTCGGCCCTGAGCTTCTTGTTATAAAATGAAAGTTCCAATAATACAATTACATTGATAAGGCACTACCCCAATAGTGGAACATGAAGCCAACACTTGCTTCTCCAAAGAAAGATATTCCTCCTATGCTAGACTAGAGAAGTCAAGGTGCCAAATCTAAGATTCCAAACCTTCGGTTCTAATCCCTTTGCTTGAATTATGAGGGTTTATTTATAACAAATGAGATGACTCTTCATATCCCTTTGTGACCTTTGATCTTCCCTCATGAATCTTTTACTTATTTTTTCTTTTCCTAACCAATGGCTTTTTAGATTCCATAATTGACACTTGGACTTACACTTACATACTTTATTTTAAATACAATAATACAAAAACCCATACAGGACGAAATGGGTAGAGTATAATAAGATAAAATATACACATCAAGCTTGAGCTTGAGGAAGCTCTAGCTCATCAACTTCAATTTGTAAATCTTCAGTTACATAGTGTGGAATTTTTAACTACTGCAACAACTAGAAGTTATTCTTCTAATTGTAAATTAATTTTGCAATTTATTTTCTACCACAAACAATGAATAATTCACAATTGCAATTTTCACCAAAATAAATACTGTGGAAGATAAGAAACTAAGAAAATACTATAACACACACACACAACAATATAACACCATTTATTTTGGAAAAAAGTACCTAGAAAAACCCAATGTAGGAAAATCGGCTGCAACAATTGAGGGTTTTTATTATTAAGCAGCATTGAGAAAATTATCAATACAACTAGATGCAAAAAACTGGAAATATTACAGAGAAAAGTTTGGCAAAAATTTAGTGAGGAATATTCCTCACCCCACAGGCAATCCTGTCTCAATTAAGCAAATCGAATTGGCTCTCCCACTACCTCTCCACATCTCTTCTGTGTAGACCTAAAATTTGATGGCTCAGAACTACCTCAAGTCAACTATTGACTGACTGACGCCGGTGTGGATGCTTCTAGCTTAGCCCTATAGAATTTATTTCAGCCACTAGCACTTGAAATGACCATTCCTCAACCTGAATCGAATTACCCTCTAGAGGCTATTATGCACCCCTTGAGTAGCCTGTATGTAGCTATCTATGCCTCTCTGTAAGCTACTCTCAAGAACTCGAAAACTTTCTCCAAACCCACTGTTACTATCCCTCTATCTCTACATCCCCTCTCTGGATTGAACTCTTCCGGCAGAATTTTGCCGCTCTTTGGAAAATTGAACTACCAAGGAAACTCGAACTCAAGTGTATTTCTCCATCTACCCATCGACCTCTTATTATAATATCTAGTTGGGAATCCAATGACCAATATAAATACTTAATCAATGGATGAAATCATTTCCTATTCGATCCGTGTGAATTTCTAGAGAAATATCACCTTCCTCAACTAATTGATGTTAATTAATTATTTTCTCTAAATTGGACTTGGGAAAAATTTAATTACTGATTAATTAACTTAATTAAGGCACGTCTAGGTGGATTTTCTTGAAATTTTTTCTAGGTTCTAAGTCCTAGTGTTACTTAGCCTCTTTGGAAACTGTCGAGACTAGAACACCATCCGATGCTACAAAAACTAATACTCCCTCTTAGCGAGGAAGGTGTTTTAGTGCTGAACTAATACAACACCCTATCTCTACATCATCCTCCATACATGTTTCTAATGTCTGGCCACTGTGACTTCCTGCCACTTCCCACCAAACACTACAAAAATTTGATGTTAAACCTATGCTATTGCTAACACTGCCCTGTGCATCCTATACTGTTACCAACTCTGCATCTGCACTATGACTCCCTCTCAACTATTGTTGTTGCTACAACAACTACTGCAACTAAGAAGCATCCAAAATACTGAATAAATTGTGTCTTTGTGTTGAATCTTTCTCTTGAGCATATGACCGCTAGTATCCTCTGCATTGTCCACTGAGAAATCTTCATTGTTGTTAACTCTACACTGAGCCTCTTACTTTTTTTTCAACACTGCTCCGCGCTTCTCAGCATTTGACTGCCACTAGTTTGCAACTGTCACTCTGGAATCTAACTGCATCAACTGAAACTGACTCTCCTTCTATTGAATACTATGGGCCCCAATAGCAAGGTAATGATACATAAGGAAACAACATCTAATGCCTTCCTCAAGGGCCTCTACACAAATCTGTACAACTCTAGGACTACAACTCCATATTGCCCCACCTCACTCCTAGAGGTATAGTTGCAAACATAGAAAATCCAACTTGGAGTAAAACTTGTATATTTATATGGATGCTACTACTTGGTCCTACTTCTCCTACTTCTCCTTCTTCCTTTGAGGACACTTAATACTGTAGTGGTCAAACTCGCCACACTTGAAGCACTTGACCTTATATAAATCCTTCATATTCTCCTTCTATCCCTGTGAACCTTGTCTTTGAATGGGACCCCGTGATGTAATGGCCACATTATCTTCCTCATTCACACCTTTCAATCCATTTTTGTTGTTGGCTTAGGGGGTCCTGATCCAGATTCAGATTTAGTTGTGCTAACCAACAAAACCCTACACTGCTATCCCTTTCGGCAATAACCCATGTAGCGCAGAATGCAGTCTCACCCGAAGCAGTATTGGGGGATGCAAGAACTAAGTTTTTGCATCCAGAGACTAGTGTGGTGTCTTCTAGCACCTTAGGTCTGCCTTCGCGCAGATCAATAGAATTCTAGGGCTCACTACTGTAACTATGTTAAAGCTGCATTCAGACCTTCACGAAGGTCCACAATCAGTCTTTGTGGACCTTAAACTGTTGATTTTCTACTTTCATGCACCAAAAAGCCACCCTAGATTGGATTTCACATAGATCTACTTAATTCATCATAAAACATAAAGGAAATAACTTCTAAATTTGCATAACTTGACAATTATTCATAACTCGCATTAATAAGACAAATCCAGTATATTCGCGCAATATTCAGTAATTGTTTCATAAACATTTCATTCACTCAGTGAAATATAACATAACAAATTTCATGGAAATACAATGTAATTCTTCAAAAATCCTTCTTTATTGATCTTCAGTTCACCGATTACAGACTCTTCTAACCTATGCACACAATTGCAGGGGTCCACGCACTCAGTTGCGGACTCTATCTAGGCCTCCTACACACTCAGTTGCAGGATCCTTCCCCTTTCTACCTAAGCAAAGGAAGCATAGCCTTCTTGCCTTAGATCTTGCTCAAGACAACAAAAACTGGGTACGATACCCAATTCTCTATCTAAAGTTATGTCTAAGACTCACTAAGACTCAACTACTTATAACTTTCTTAATACAATACCATGGCCCCCGACTCATGGGCGAGTCTTCAAAACCGACCAAAAACAAGGGGCTAAGGCCCCTTTGACTCTATCTATATGCATGCTTCGCATCCATATTTTGGAGAGAATTTACATCTTTTACAAAATTCTTTACAAAATATGACTAAGTTAATTCAATTATACCCATGGGGACCCCATCCCAATAGGACCCAAACCATTAGGGACTTTTGAGGTCTAAAATGGGCCTCCTAAGGAAATTATAAAATACTAGTGGAAATAATAAAAGAAGATTAGATGACATCATCAAATTTTAGAGGGAAAAAAGAAAAAAACTATTTTTTCAACTTATCTCCTTATGGCTTTACACAAATTTAGAGCGGAAACACTCGTTAGATGCAAAATCTGATTCCTCATCCAAGACGTACCCATGTTGCATACTTTCGATGGACCCTTCTACATGAAAAGTGAGAAATACATGAAAAATGTGATTGCAATCACATTTTTTCATGTATTTCTCATTTTTTGTGTAGAAGAGACAATCAAAAGTATGCAACATGGGTACTCCTTGGATGAGGAATTAAATTTTGCATCCAACAAGTATTCCCTCTCGAAATTTGAGTAAAAAATTAGGGAGATAAGTTGAAAATATGAGTTGAAAAAGTAGTTTTATTATTTTATTATTTTTTAATCATTTTACCTTTTAACTCCAAAAATGGTGAATCATCCCCCATGGTTGACATCATCACCTTGAATCTTGTTGGTTCTTATAAAGTTTATTTTGGTTGTACATTTTTCTTAGGAGGCCCATTTTAGACATCAAAATTCCCCTAATGACAAAGATTGTGACTCACCCTCGAGTCACTTGATTGGTTGCTCCACATTTTCGCAGAGATCGCTAAATGCCTTGATCAATGTCTGAATCCATGCAATACTTTGTGCTGCTTCTTTCTGTACCTCCTGGACCAGTTTCTCTGTGGCGACCCCTCTACGGCAAGTTGCGTAGTCCTCTGGGTCTGTTGCATGGCCTTCAGTTTCTCATGAATGTTCTGTGAAAGTTGGCTGGTTTCCTCCATCCAAGGCTGAAGCTGGTCTCTGGGCAAGGACTGCTTTTTCTGCAGCTCTTGGATATGTATCAACTTTGCCTTGCCTTCCTAAAAGCACGCAAAGCACTGGACTGGCACCAACGTCCATGCTGTCATAATGATCTCATCATATTGCAGCATCATCATATTGTTGCTCCATTTCCTTGATCTCTGTGTTCAACTATTGCATTGTAGGATCTTCCTGCAATGTATCTCATAGGATCATTGCGTGAGTGAAGAGCTGGTCACAACCCTGTCCTCCACGTTGGGCAGTGTATTTTATAGTCCTGCACTCCCTTGCAACTGCCTGGAGCACTAAGACTGTCCTACTACCATATAGTCATTGTGCAGGATCCCATGTATACAACTTTAGCCTGCTCCCATTCACTTTTCCTAGAAATGGCTCAACATTCAGCTTCACGAGCTGAACTGTGCCACCATCTGTAATGTCCTTGACAATATATGGTCCTAACCAATGCATCTGGAATTTACCCGGAAATTTAGTGAACTTACTATCATATAATAACACATGATCATTTACCTTGAATGTGCGAAGCTTGATATGGCGGTCATGCCATGATTTTTCTCGTTCCTTCTGTACTTGTTGGTGGAATCCTGTTAGAAATCGATCTTCCTCTAGATCCATTAGTTGCGGAATCCATTCCTCCAAAGCCTTACAATTCGCCATATCTGTCAAAGCTGCTATGAGCAGGCTAGGCACAATGTACTTCATAGGCATCACCACTTCAACCCCATAGACCAATTTGAACGATGTTTTTCCTGTCAACTTATTACAGGTTGTCCTGTAGGCCCATAGCACTGAAGGTACGTTCACATCCCAGTCATTCCACTGCACGTTATATATATTTCTTAATGTGTTCTCCAATTTTTTTTAAAAGCTTCGATAGTCCCATTTGCCTGCAGGTGATATGGTGTTCTTTTCTGATGGTAGGCCTGGAATTCGTCCGTCATTGCGTTGATTGTTTCATTCAAAAAATGTGTCCTCCTATCACTTATTAATACTTTCAAGCATCCAAACCGTGTTAAGACATGTTCAAACAAGAATTTCGTTGTCGTAGCCCTTGTACAATCTTTTACTAGTTGTGCTTTTGCCCATCTGGTTAAATATTTTGTTGCAGTGATAATGTAGCATGGGCTCGTTTTCTTTCCAGGTGGCTGAATTGGCCCAATAAAATCAATCGCCCATTTCTCAAATGCTTGTAAAGAGACCTGAGGATGTAGCGGTAGTTCATCCCTTCACGATGGTCTGCCAATCCTTTGACATGCATCGCATGCCTTACAATATGCTTTGGAGTCCTTATGCAATGTTGGCCACCATAATCCTGCGAGCAAAATCTTCTGTGTGGTTGCTTTCCCTGCATAATGGCCTCCCGGAGCTCCCCCATGAGCTTCAACAAGAATACTATCATGCTCAAAATTTGGCACATATATTTGCAATATTTCATCTACCCCCATTTTGTACAAATGTCCTGCAATGACAAAAAAATCAGCTGCGCAAACTACTAATTCTTTCTTCTGCTGATTTGTATATCCTTCAGGAGCCATCCCTATATTTAAGAAGTGAATAATGTTAGAAAAATGGTCATTAACTGCACATACCACAAAGAGCTACGCATCGAGCAATCCCTCCAAATTATTGGGTCCTTCACCTGTTTCAATTCTCGACAGATGGTCGGATCCAACATTCAACTTCCCCAACTTCACAATCACATCAAAATCGTACTCCTGAAATAATAACGACCACCTGCAAATCTTTCCCCCCAACATAGGCTTGTTGACTAGGTACTTTAAGGTAGAATGATCTGTATACATCTTGAAATGTCCTCCTAATAGATAATGCCTGAATTTTTGTAGTGTGTAGACCATGGACAACCCCTCGCACTCTGTCGTTGAATACTTTTTCTCGGCCTTTGATAATTTACTACTTGCAAAGGCTATAAGATGGTCCAGTTCTCCTTCGCCTGCCTGTGTTAGTACTACACCCAATACAATGCAAGAAACATCCACATGTACATAAAAATCCTTTTTCCAATAAGGAAATACCAGGATTGGCGCAATCACCATATTTTCCTTTAACACATCGAGGCTGTGCTGACATTTTTCATCCTGACAAAATGTCGCATCTTTTTTAGCATTTTTTCCATGGGAACGATAATTTGAGTATAAGCTTTAATGATTTTTCTATAGTATCTCGTGTGTCCCAATATCGAGCACAACTGCTTGACGTTCCTAGGGGCCTCCAAGTTCACAATCATCACGATCTTTGCAGGTTCCACCATCAAGCTTTTCTTACACACGACATGACCTAGCAAGATCCCGAAAGGAACACAGAATATACATTTTTTTAAGTTCAACATGATCTGGTATCTTCGACATGTATCCAGCATCAGGCACATACTTACTACATGGCGCTTCCCCAAGACAAACACAGTCCAGTCATCAAAGTATACTTCCAAAAACTTATGAATGAACTCTTTGAACACTGCTATGACTACGCAAGAAAATATTGCGAGTGTGTTATTTAATCCAAAAGGCATAACAGTGTACTAAAAGCAACCCCACTCCGCCGCGAAGGTTGTTTTGCTTCTATCATCTGGCGCGATTTTGATTTGATGATACCTGGAAAACCGATCAATAAAGGAATAGGCCTCCTTTCCTTCGACATTGTCTAACACTTCGTCTATAAATGGCATTGGGAATGGATCATGGAAACACACATCATTCAACTTTTGCAGATCTATGTAGATCCTTATTTCGCCTTTTTGCTTCTTGTCTTGGAATACCATTAGGCTCACCCAATCAGACTCTTCAATAATTTTGATAATCCCTGCCTCTAGCATTTGATCCAGCTCTTGGTGAACCTTCTTCTTATACTTAAGATTAAGATGATAGGGCCTCTATTTAACATGTTTCACTTCCAACTTTAATGTGATCCTCATAACGCCCAAATCACCAAGTATGCCCTTTAAATTTAAAAACTTAGTGGGGAAGAGATCCTGGTATTCATGAAGTAATTCAACAACTTCTTCTACTGTAGCATCGTCCAATAGTCTCCAATCTTTGGAAACTTCGATTCTTCTTCAGTACCAATGTTTACTTTTCTTTTTTTTAAAGGTGCAGATATGTCTGGATTCTCTACTTGTGGTCCTTCTACTGCGTGATGCCCTTCTGTCTCCAGAATATTGATATTCCTCAGGTCTTCTTCCTCCTCTTCAACGGTCACATTGTAGCATTCCAAAGTGTGGTGCAACTGGGTGCTCCAATCCAGTTGGGTCCATTCCATAGGTTCCTTCGGTGTCCTGAAGATAACCACTTTAATATCTTGAAGCGCTTCATTGATGCTTGCAAACCAGTCCTAGAAGCTGCAAGTCAATAAGAACCCTTCCTTCAATACATCCCATTTCACAGTGCCATTGTGGAGCTCTATTTCGCGGTACCAGTTCATGGGGATTGTATCCAAGGTGTGACAAAATATATATACCCATTCTAGCTGTGGTTCCATCCCCCATGCCTTAGTCCACTTTCCAAGTGATCATGTGGATCATCCTTTCCATTATACTTCTCAGTCATTCTTGTATTAGCATGCCCAAATTGTAATTTCATCATTCTCCTGTAATCTCGTCATCCAGCAAAACTATCATTATGCGTACCCCACCATCGTGTGGGTGTAGCACGCAATGCCAACTCCAATGCTTGAAAATGGTAATTTTCAGGGACTTTGTGCTCAAATTCATCTAGAAATATATCTACATCAGTAAAACCTTAATAATAAGGTAAATTTCTTACCTTTGACGAAACACAGCACAATGATTTCGTCATCATATTGCATCACAATGTAGATACTTTATGTAAGAGGTTTTGCCAATGCCCTAATTCTTCATCTAATTTAGAAGTGCAGGAAATTTCCTGGTCCCATGCGATCCATACATCCGCCATTGGATTGATCCAATCCTTATCTCGCGCTGTTAACTTGTAGATTTGATCTAACTCAGTGTCACTTTCTACGTAATCGCGGACTAGTTCAGTATAACGTGCCCCTTCCGTAGGATCCAGTGGCACTATAACTTTTAGTGACTTCCTTTCAAACAAAATTGTCCTCTTACTCAAATTAATGACCCCATTCATGTCAATAGCCTAGTTGATTCCTAGGAGCGTGGGGTAGGGATTACTGTCATCAACAATTTCGATAACTTCAAATTATGCTAATGCACTCGCACCTTCAATATCAACTGTTATTCCATATAATTGTCCCATGGGGACAATTTTTTGCTGATTCGCCATCCTGAGCTGAATCAGAGACCACTGTAGTGTAGGTATCCCCATCCTTTCCCATGTCTGTTTCGGTAGAACATTCGCATTGGACCCTAGATCCAAAATGACCTGGTCCATTTCATAATCGCCTATCTGCACTGTTAGTCACATCTCACGTCCTGTTCATGCCTTATGCTTACCAATATTTCTAACTATGTGCTGCTCCATAGGAGTATTTTCCTTATTGGTTCACTTGTCTATTAAGTTTTACAATCCTTCTACAACCTTTTTGCTGCGTAGTAAATTCATGCAGGTCTCCAACAAAGTGGTGAGCATGGAAGGATCAACCACTTGTGTCACACTGGTCTCTGGTGTCTTGTTTTGGCTTCCTGAGGTGGAGGCCTCAATGAAGCTCTTCTTGGCTTCCATAATGTTTCCTTAGCACGATTAAGGTCAAAGGTGGATTCTTTCTCAAGAGATTTGCAGATCCATCCATCTTCTTCAAGTTTCTTACCTTTATCTCCGCCAGTCAACATTCCACTCAGTACAATGTTAATGCTCTGATCCTCCTCACAGGGCTCAACCCTCATCATTTGCAAATTCAGCATAGGTTGCATTTTCTTCTCTTGCATTTTAGCTATTAGCATCGGACATTCTTCTGTGGCATGGTCGAATTTTCTAAAGTATTAACATGAAGGGTGTGTAGGATTCAGGCAGTCTGCATGAAGTTCCCTGGCTTTTCGTAGTTGTAGTAGATAATATGATCATGACCTCTACCAGATCCTCATCCTTGGCCTTTAAAACCCTCGCGTGCTCCTCTCGTTCCTTGATTTGGAGGTCGAGTTTCTGCTTGCATACAATAAGTAGGGGTTCTTTCCATCATCATCTCATAACCTTTACAGTGGTGCTCATCATGGCCCACATATTTGTAGAAATTGTAGAACAACTATTGGGGTGTTTGAACAAGATTATGAAGTAAGTGGTAGTTATCCGTTGCATGTTTCCTAGTAAATTGACAAATGGCGCACCATAAAGTAGCTCCCATGCTTGGCCCGACTAGGGTTTCTAGCTTCAGGGGGATTGTCCCCCCCCCCTCGTAATATAATTCATGTAGATTAGACAATGATATTTATCATGTCCGTGGCCTTTGCACATCAAGCACCAAACCTCTGTGCGCACCCTCTAGCTTAGTCTCCCTTTCTTTCTTTAAAATCTGTAATTCTAGGTGCAGGCTTGCTAACTAAGAGTGAATCTTTTGTACCCCTAGGTTTGTATCATGAATAGGTGATGCATGCAACCTCATCACGCTATCCAAGACTTTTGCCTACATTACTAGCTTCTACTATGACAGAGCAATTCTTAAATGCGACAAAAGTGATGTGATAAATCAGTTGGGATGCTAGCTATCTGAGATTTTCATGTTAGCCTATCTGATCTAGTACTTCAACCTCTGATGAAAGTCCCAAGGTGTCTCCTTGACTCTCATTAGGATCTCCTTAAATTCAATAACCGATTGCAACTCAAATTTAGGCTTACTAAATTCTTTGTTCAAAGTTGTCTGAGTCTCTGCTAACAATGCACGAGGATTGTTAGCACAATACTTAATGTACCAGGTTAGCGCACGATCCTGCAAGGTGGTAAACAAATACACCTTCTTTATATTAACATCGGTGATTTGCTGCATTGTCCATACAACGTTTGCAAAAAACCATAAGTGCTCTGGATCTTCACTTCCTATCCCCTTGAAGATCAACATCTTCATTGCATTCGCCATGTTGAATGGTGGAGGTGGAGGTGGAGTGGATGGATGATGTGTTCTAGGAATACCTTGAGTTATTAGCTGAACAACGCTTCGTAGCGTGGTCTACATTGCCCCTTCGTCATCACTTGAAGGAGGTCCAATCAATGGGCTATATTTTGGACCTGATTCTTCACGATTTCTAAATAATCTTCCACTTCACATAGCTCGGAACATCAAGGTAATGACATTATCCGCTTTTCACACAACAACATCTTAATCCAAGTATTTAATGACCTTACGTACTTACCTCGCTGTCCTTTGAATTTTTTTTTCTCTGCTTCGCTATAGCTCACTGATTTGTCCATTGCAAATTTAGTAACAAATCCTCCCAGAATTCGATCAAGCCAGTGATCAACAACCTGTGCGATCTTGTTATCGAATGTCTCTAGTATTCATACCAATTCTGGCATCCACACTATGGGACTATCGAGTTTCCACCTTCCTTGAATGTCTGCCAACTTAGGTAACCACTCATATAATTCAATTGGAAAAGTGCTAAAGAAAATATCGTGTACCTCTGTATATAGATACCTATTCAACCAATCCTCCTTTGGTAGGTGCATATTCCCGTTTTCTTAAGCCGCGAATTTGTGAATCTTTCAATCTAACTACTTTTCAATTTCTTTCTTAGTTGGATTCCAATGATGCAACATCACACATATCTTAAGCAGATCCTAGTCCCAACAACAGAACCATTTGTTGGTTTAGGGGGTCCTAACCTAGGTTCAGAGTTAGTTGTGCCAACCAAAAAAACCTTACACTGCTATCCCTTTCGGCAACAACCCGTGTAATGCAGGCTGTAGTCTCACCCATGTTGAAATTTGGTACCGGAGGACAGGTGGTTCCCTTAGGCTTGGATCTTTGGCCTAGGGAAAAGTGTCCAAAAGATTTTAATTTTTCTCCTAAAGTGACTTTATAATTTTTATAAAGTTAAAATCTAATTTAAAAGTGACTTTAAGTGATAAAGTTACTAAGTCTAATTTTAAAGTGACTTTTATAAAGTCAATGAAAAATTAGAAAGGAAAAGTGACTTTGGAAATAAATGACTAAGTGGTCTTTATTAAAGTGGGTGAATTAAAAAATAGAAAGTGAGACTTAAATGTGCATTTAATCTCAGCCATTGATCTAAATCTATCTCAGCCATTGGATTTAGGGATCACCCAAAAGTCACTTGGATCACCCAAAAGTCATTTGAAGTTATATTAAGGGAGGAAAAGGAGGAAAAGATCACATTCGATTCAATTCTTTCATGAGCAGATTGAGAGAAGGAGAGCAAGAGAGCAAGGGATATTTTTGGACAGTGAGCTGCGGAGTATCAGCAGCGGAGTTTCAACAGCAGAGTAACAACAGCGAAGTTTCAGCAGGGCAGTTTTTCAGCAAGGCTGAGTTTCAGCAAGGCTGAGATAAGTTGTAAAAGTTTGCTTGCTGATTTTT
>APFE030807462.1:285332-299923 GCA_000404065.3 Pinus taeda
ATGTTATAATACATATTTATACATGCCGAAGCATCCAATACCATGGACTGAAAACCATCGCATCCAATACCATGGACCAAAAACCATCGCGTCCAATACCATGGACCGAAAAACCATTGCGTCCAAAAAACATGTGCAAATATCATGCACAAAACCATAGGTGGGTCCGCCCAACCTAACATAGGGTCCAAAATCAATTTTTTTTGGAGCGCTACCCCAGACCCCATAAAGTGGGGTTATGGGTACCCCTCAAACCCCCTGTTAACTACGTGAAAATAATATAAAACAACCCAACAACTAGATCCAGGGTCTTGATATCCATATCTCAAACCATAGTATGAATCTAAACATGTGAGTGAATGTCTCATAGTTGAACATGGTAGAAACCACTTGATTCTTGATCAATGATGTGAACCGCTAACAAGTGTGAGAGAAACCACCAATATGAAAAAGGATCTCAAGGTAATTATAGTACAATATACAAAGTGTGAATATATGTGTTGGTGTCGAACACTTAGAATAATTTGATCGAAGGTCAATGATGAGAATTTGTCGTCGAAGGTGAGAAACTTGCCATTAAGGATATAGTGTCCAAGGTACTGAAGGTTTATAGATCAACTTACTAGATAGTGAGCTGAAGTCCATAGGAAGTGACTCATCACAGGAGGGCCCATGACACAAAAATCATGTCAAGTTTTAAATAACAGGAGTTTGGAGTAATCTAGGACTAACTCATGGATGATTAATGCAACTGAAGCCTATGACTAGCACAGTAATTTGACTTAGGTTCTACTTTTCTTGAACATATCAAAGACACGACATGACGACTTGGTAAAATTTGACTAAAAAATAATACCCAAACCAACTGAAGACTTTCAATGAGGTATGATCAACTGAGAGGAAAATGGATTTCCCAATCTGGACACAAAATGTCATGGAGAGTCATGTTCAAGAGTGACATACTTCCTTTTATAGAACAAAAAACAAAGTTTCTTTCTCACTTTTTCCTCCACCATTACTGTCAAGTACCTTTTTATTTTTTACATGCTTGAGGACGATAACATATTCTTGTCCTGAAAGCTCATCCTTCAAATGATGAGTCCTTTGAAGTATTTTTAATGAACCCTAAGAAGGAGTGGTTTGGTCTTGTCATGATTGACGAGTCCTACATTGTTTAAGTTTTATGAGTCTAGTGAAGGGGTAACTCCATGTCGTTTTCATGTTTAAAGAGTTTGAAAAGACACAAAAATAAAATTCGTTCAGTTATTTCAATGTAAATTTTAATGATCCTAGAGAAAGTAAAGCTCAGTGTTTTTCATTTTTAGGGAGTCAGGAGAGTCCAGTCCATAAAAGGGGTAAACTTATACTGAATATATAGTTGTTGATTTACTTTTACAAGTTCGAGCAATCAAGTACTTGGCGATATTTTCATATTTAAGGAGTTTGAAAAGGGCGTAAAGGGAACTCCTTGGTTTCTCTTTTTTGTAGGTTTTAACAAGTTAGAAAAAGTGATAAAAACATACTCAATGCCAAAATGATTTGTATTTGTAAATGACCTTTGATATGAACACTTAAAATAAAAAAATCATATCACTGCTCAAAAATATAGTGAAAAACATTATAAATTTGGATTTTAAGGGCTAATAGGCAAAAAATAATATTTTAATAGGCCTAAAAACTTATAGAAACACAAAAAGTAAAAAAAAAATTGTGATTTGTGTTTTTTACCCTTTGAGAGTGATAGAGCTCATTTTTCACCAAGAACTTCACAGGCAGATTGTTTGAAAACCGTTGGAAAAAATCGTGAGTCTTCTTCTCCAAGTAAATCACCTCTTCGAGATCTTATTTTTCATGGTTTTCATTTTGAATTTTACAATGTATTTGGGTTTTTTAGGGAGGGTTTTCAAATTGAAAATCTCCCTCGACATGCGCAGTTAACCCATATCGGGCCTGTGCACATCGACCATTTTTTTACATTGAAAAACACGATGTGCATAGTTTCTAAGGAGATAATCATGCACATCTGCACTGTTCTACATAGTTGGTTGTGCACAATGCCGAGGCCATAAAAATTAAATAGAAAACTCCCAAATTTCTTGCAAAGTTTCACCATTATTGCTTCTAATGATCATTTATGCTTGTTTGCAAGGTTTTGAGTGGAGAAGATGGAGTGGAGAGAATGTGAGCATGAAGAACAAGACATAGCTTCTCTAAAACACGCAGAGACCATAAATGCATTAACAAACTATGTCTTGTACAAGTTTTTCACCATTTTGGGCATGAAGTCCCAACTAGACATACTAGAGTGGATGGTGGGCAAGTGGAATGTCCAAGAAGAATGCTTCATAGTTGGCGACCATATGCTTATCATTGATTTTGATGACATTTACTTCTTGACTGGGATTCCATGCCGTGGGTTGGAAATTTCTCTGTATGGGAGGTGGTGAAACCAATTCCACCTATCTAATACAACATTGCATTGACGAAGCTACTCTCAAACATGGGAGAATTGACATTAAAACCATAATGATGCTTCCTTTAAAATATATCGGGTTCATTGTTGTACGACTATGTGGTAGCACAACTCTACATTTTCTTACAAAGGCTCAGATGCAAACTATCGTAGAGTGTTTGCAACCTACTATATTCAACTGGAGTGAGGTTGTAGTTCCCAATCTGAAAGTGTGACTAACTAGAGTTAGAACAGGAAAAATCAAGAACTTTGGGTATCGTTCCTTTGTCATCTCATTCACTCTAGAATGGATCCCTTTTCTCACCCCACAGGTAGCTATAGAGAGAGGAGGACCTCAGGACCCTCGCATGCTGAAATGGGTTACACTTACAGCATGCCAGAAAGGTGGCGAAAGACCAATGATTTGGTATACTTTTGAATTCTTTGAGTGGCTAGAAAATCAAATCATCATGATTGAATATTTTCGATACACAGGCATGGATTACATAGGTGATCCAGATATGCCACTACCTCCTGGATGCAATGGGGAGATCTAGGTAAAAATTCACACTTTGGTTGGTTTTGAATTTTTAACTTTTTTTTGGTTATTTTTTGGCATCTAAAACTAACTGTCCACAATGATCATGCAAATGTGGCCCTGGAGAGACTGATAGGGTTAGGCAGATATTGTAGGTGTGGTGAGCATCTAGTAGCTCTTGTAGTGTCGAACCTATATGCAGCAGAGGCATTAACTAAGTTAGAGTACAACCTTGAGAGGTTGACCCTCGACATCTCTGAATTTAGGATAGATGAATTGCCTCTACGGTATTGGAGGCACATTGTGGGGTTCCTAGACCTATTATTCACTTGCTACAATGAGTAGCTCGCGATGCTATATGCTACCATGATCATCATCATGAGTAGTCACTAGTTTAAGGGCTTGATTTTTTCCTTTTGATGATGTACCAACATGTTCAAAAAATAAAGTCCACATGGCCTCATGGCTTTGGATGACATTTTTGTAAAAACCACATTTTTTATAGATATTTACCTAATGAAATCTACTACTTCTATTTCAGTCTATCTTCTACAATATATGGATGAATATTGCATTGATTTCTTTACATATATTTTACAAATGCCAAATTAAAACATAATTAGCAAATGCATTAGTTAATGTTTTTAAATTTCTCAGAATATGTTGATACTCAATATAATCAATCTCTCTTTCCAAGGGACGAACCCGAAAAAACATTCTTAACATGAAGCACTTCTAACTGAATAAATGTAAATTTTTGTTAAGGAGATATTTTTCTTAGCTATGATAGTTTCATTTCATCATTAATACATTAAGTTCACCCCATTTCATCATTACATTATTTAGATATATGTCATTATACATCAACATATGCAATTACATAGGAAGAAACAATGTCACCATCATCATCAATGTAACAGAATGTAAAAGGGATAGTAGAAGAAAGCATGTACACACGTAGAGACATTAGAATTGGTCTGGGACCAGGGAAAAACCCACTATGGGGAAAACCCTTGCAAATATTCTTCTTCTTAAATTGTCATCAAATGATGCAACAAAAGAGAGTACAATGACCCATCACTTTATCTATGCCATAAAACAATAACGGTATCTATGAAACAAATCTAATCATGCTATGAATTAGAATCCTCATACTAATGAATGTAATGTGATGTCACAAACTAATGTAAGCTATTGTCACTGTGCCGAACACTACTAAGTATCATTGTCGATGTGTTGAATACTGCTGAGTAGTGTTATCACCGTCAATAAGCCCAATACATATGTTTATAGCGGAAAAAAAAAACCAGATCTAAAAATCTACAGATCTGTATAAAAGTTGAGAGAAAGGCAGATCTACCTGATCACTGAAGTCAATTGAAGCCAAGATGTCAAACCCTAGATTTGAACTAGGTTACCATCATCAACACTGTTTGTAAGCCACTGAAAATTATGGGTTGCTATCATGAATACAGTATGCAGGCGACTGTGACTACAGATTCGCGCCCAAGAGGTCTTTATGCGTGTGGTTTTGGCACTGAAATACAAAGACCCAAAGTTGCTTCCTAGTCGAGTTGTGTGAGTGATTGACAAACCAAAGTCCCACCCTTTCTAGGTTCTTTGAGTGACCGAAGACCGAAACCTTCCATTCTTCCTCTGAACCTAGAATCACTATCATAAGCCTCTGTCCCAGCATCCAAGGGTCTATAGTCATTCTCATAGGTTTGTGTACCAACAACCTAGGACCAGAATTCCCTGTTCTATGCCAGCGATCGAGATCTAGAAGATCCTAACCAAGAGCGAACCATTTGCTTATGATTTTAGACCCTTGAGCGAAGTCCTTCTGTCGAACTTGTACAAACCAAGACAAAAGAGAAGAGAATATGTTTCAAATGATATTGAGGTCTCTTCTATTTATAAGATTTCCTAAGGGGTCACTTGGGGTTAAGACTGACCCAAGCAGTTACTCATGTGGTTAGGGCCAACCCATTCCATAATACATGTGTGAATAAAATAATTCATAACTCAAATTCCTCTTAACCAAATTGGGTGATCTTTAGGTTGATTTTGGGAATCTCGAAAAGAGGAATCTAATTAAATCATTAATTTGGTCATTTGAGCTGACAAAGGTGGAATTTTACCATAGTTGAAAAAATTAACACTCCCTCTCAACTAGGGATAATTCCACCTGTAAATATCTATCCATCGAATAATATGCCATTATGGAATCTTCGAGTGTCATCACATATCATAAAGGATCATATCTGTCATGTAGTCATTGTGCCATGTCCATCTCAAGTGTCTTATCATCACAAATCATCATTGTATATATCGATTTATCCTTTGCGTATTCTTTGTTATCTCTTGATTGTTCCTGCTTGTATGTTGAACATTCTCGGATCTAGAAGAAGAAGAATTTCTTATTGGAGGGGAGCTCAAGCTGCCACCATCTATCCATCAGGCTGCTATCTAAAATATCTACTAGTGGGTTTCTACCAGTAATATCATCATCAATCATCATCGAAGAGCATATCATCAAGGAGCACGTCTCAACCTAGAACTACATCGGGGAACAATAACTTCCACCCATATCAAGCAATAGGATAACTCATCACACATGGGAGTACACCCTCGACCCAGAAATTTCATCAAGGAGCTTATCCTCAACCCAAAATCATATCGGGTTATCTCAACCCATCCTATTTCCTACTAGTCTTCCCATAGATGACCTAGAATAGTAATGTGGCAGAACATCTACATCATAATCGAATTGGGTTGTACAACCCAAGTACACTATCAACTTGTTGGCGAGAATGAGGAGTGATATTCCCATCAAGTTGGCCTTCTTGAAGGTATGATTCCAACTGGGGTATACTCTACAAAGAGTAAGAGGGGAGCAAAATTCTCCAACCCTATAAATATAGGGGAGAAACATTCTTCTACCCTGGTTAACAGATAAGGTAACACCCTATTGTCCAAAGTTACCTCAACCCCAGGAACCCTTTATCTCAATTCCTCACCCCGGGAGCTCAAGCAGGGTAGGAAGAGTTTTCTTAGTGTCCTTGATTAACACTTCTCTCATCATCAACTTGTCTCAATAGCAATTGTTTCATGTTCATAAAGAACATCAAATCAAATATCATGTCGGATCATACATAATCATATGAATCACAAAAGGATACCATAATCATCTTCCCTCTCAAGGAGGTGCCAACCACAAACTTGAGCTTGTTTCGAACAGTTGTGTTGTTTCAATGTATGAGAGTATATAATTCCCACCTATAAATATGGGACTTACTGAAAATCAAATCATCACAATGTATCCATGGTATCCATGTCATATCCAGATCATGATCAAACAACTCTCTAAGGAGCTTCAATATCCTACCTCATAGCTAGCCATGCTAGAAACATCATGATCAACCTTGGTCATGATATGGACCTCTCATCCAAGATATCATGGTAGATTGCATGCTAAAGAAACATCCACATATTCTTATCAACAATAATATCAAATATCAGAAATACATCTATGTACATACATACCATAGGAGAAATAACACGTTCTCAAAATAGAACACCTCATGCAAATATTTCAAAGCATGCTAGGAGGCAACTCTATGTGAGTGAAACAACTCACTCATGAATTCATTAAGGTTCTATGCACATCATACATATACATATCAATGTTCAAAATGGAACATCAATGCTTCAACTGTTGGATGCCATGTCAAGTTAAACAACATACTAAACTTCAAATCTGAGTATCCAAGGATTTGCAATTTTCATTATTCAAAACATTTTCCAATATCACAGTAATGTGGAATTTCTTTCCCAAATTCTAGAAATCGATTCATTGTGCCATGATACATTATTTCGGGATTTATAAGCCATCTCCCTCTGATTTAGATCATCATAGGCTGATCACCTGTCACAAGTAGATCATGAGCATATAAAACCAAAACCATAATCAATATCAAAGACATAACTTGGAACTCATCATCCTGATTTCATTAGATAACTATCAAATACAAACATATCTGGATCGGGGGTTTTGCTTCATGAAAATCTCTCTACATGTACCATGCCTTACTAACCACCATAATTATCCTTACGTAACTCAATGTTATACTATCAATCAACAAGGTCAACTCATCAAAGTTTATAAACAAAATCACTACCATTATCGAAGTCATCATTATCATAGTATTAATATTTTAAACTAGGAGACAGGTGTAGCTCATATCAAATCATGGCTTCATCATGCCAAGAAATCATGCATTATCGATCCGAACTTGATTAAGTCATTCTCATAATCATAATATAAGTCATCCTGTCATTAGGTGCAAATACATGCATCAAGGATGAGTCATGCAGGTTCCATTTTTCATGCCAAATCACAACTATCATTATTTCAACCGTTGTGCTAAGAATAAGAAGGCCAATCTCCAAATAAGTCATCATGCCCACATAGTATCGATATCAAGGGAAATCAACAATCATCAAATCAAATCACTAGACACTAGGTCAAGTCCAAATTCTATTGTAGAGAGATCTATATTCAAATCACATCTCAATGATTAATTCAAAGTTAGTTACAAGCATCATGATAAAACACTTTTCGTATATACCAATAGTGCCAAATCATGCCAACCCCTTGCAACACAAGCATAGTAATATATTTATATGTATGTCCCGATCACCTGTAAACACAAGTCCATTCTGCATGTTCATGTTATGGAAAACATTCAAACTTTACTTGTTATCATATCTTTCTATTATCTGCAATACATCTATGGTCCTGATATCTTCCAGGTGACTATCTCATTTCACGCAGAATAATTCATTATATGATCAACAATTTAACTCAATAACTTCAGAAATTCGTTAAAAATGGTAGAATATGTTAGAAAAATCATGATCCAGAGTTCAAACAACTTTAGAAAGCTTCATATAATGGTGAAAAACAGTCAAACCTCTAGTCGCTCTCTTCTGGTTAGCATGGGAGCAACTTTAGCTACCTAGACAGTGTCTAGGCCTTAGCATGAATGTGACGAGGGACGAAATCTCTTAGATCTATGAGTATGACCAGAGCATAAACCCTAATTTATGTATGGGATTCAGATCTGAGACTCTGCTGTAGATCAATATTGTCATGTGCACATAAACCATACTTTAGCATCACATAATGAAAATAGTAATAAGGTTAAGAATCTTGAGAAGAGATTCTCCCTTTGACTAGGGATCTACATCATTCATCTTAATTCATGTCATCAACCTGTCTCTACTAGAGTCATGCAACAATAGATTTGTTAGATCATAAATATATATCTATGATGGCTATCAACATCATGACAACAATCTTTCATCAAGTGATTAGACTCAAAGCAATAGATAGATGCAACATCATATCTCAAATATTATGAACACAATAACATTTTATTTCAATTCACTCCATCAAGTTACTGCATCCAATTTAACCATATACCATCAAGACAAGACCACAAGCAGAAAGAGGTATAGAATATCAATCTTACACCTATACCTCTTTCATTAAAAAAACTATTTCGAAGGAATGGAGTTCAACGAAAGTACTCACGACGTGTTGGTTGTATACAAGCCTGCCCATATCTCCCATCTCATTAACGTCACTTGGTCCCACCAAAATCCATTAGAAAGAAGGTAAAATCCTAGCCTACCACACTGGAACTAACAATGTCCTAGCAATTTGGTGTTTTTTGTCTCTTTATAATATCATATGAACTTTAGGTTTCTCATCAAGCTTAGCTTTTTGTGTTAACCTTTTCTATCTAGTGTTTATTTAATACATTTTATTGTTCTCCTATGTAATCTGATTTAATACACTTTATTAGTTTTCAATGGAATCTGATCACCTTGAATTGAATTGAATATGAATACATGAATTTCATTGAATATAATGATATGTTATGTGAAAATGCCTATTACGATTCATGTATTATATTTCAACAACTAAATATACAAGCATGAATGAAATTGAATATAAAGAAATGAATTTGAGAATGAAAAATTTCCATTTATGTGTTTATCATTCTATCAGTGATTCAATTCATCATGGTCAGATCCAATCATAAAGGAAAAATGTAGTGGAAACAACTTAGTGTTTAGAATCGTGTTTATCATAATTATAAGTTCTTCATCTCCACGAATAGATTTATAGTTAGTGTTGTTAGAAGAGGAGAATGATTGATTTGGAACTTTCCTTGTATTTATTTCTAAATTCCAAAGACAAATTCCCTATCTGGGTCTCCACTGAGTTCCCTTATTTCGCAACAAACGTATCAATTGTTTGAAAAATCTAAGGGTTGTGCCTCTATTAAAGGGGAAGTAGCATTGTGATTACCCATAGTGCTTGCTAGAGCCATTTAGTTGTAGTTCTAGTATCCATTAAAACTTGATTAGTTTCATAGGAAGTTTCAATCGGTTTTAAATAGGTTGGTTTTGGATAGTGCATTAATCGGTCTAACCATTTTCAAATCCAAAACATAATTTCCCTTAATAGATTTCTTTTTCAACCCTACAAAAACTTAGTTCTTCAAACAAATGATTGATGACACAAGGGGATTGAGGTTACAAACAAACCTTACACTTGTGCACTGATAGAGGATTATAATTATTTGGGAATCTAGGCCTCCAATCCGTTGCATGCTCTGATGCCATATAATCTTAGCCACAAATCGCCCATATAAATATTATGTGGCCCATCACAGATTGATGGTGAGTAGTTTTAGTTTGAGTTGATGTGAAACTTCACACAATACATCCATCTTTGTAACACACTGATTTGGATCTGTATATATGAAACTATAGAGAGTGTGAGGCTACAATGGATTGATAGGATCTAGACACTGCTACAGACATTTTGGGACCAATGGGACGTTATAGATGTATTCTATGTACACAACAAATTGAGAGTAATTTAAGAAGATAAGAAGTAGACATAAGATGTAGATTTTAATTAGGGTTTAGGGGCTAAGGGGTTTAATGTTTAAGCTAGGTATAGGGTGTAAGGGGTTAGCAGTTAAAAATTTAGTGGCGTAAGGGTTAATAAGACTATACTAGGGCTCAATGGTTAAGGCGTTAGGGGTTAATAGGTTAGGGATAAAGGTAGGTTTAGGGGGTTTAGGGCCTAGGGGATTTAGAGGCTTCTTAAGATGATGAAACCATAACATGGAAAGATATAATCTTTCAAGCATACTACCATTGTATGGATTTTCCATTTGAAATAATAGTTTTATTGAATTCTATGAGCTTCTAGGATCCACTCAAGATTTACATCCATTTGAGCTTCAACATAAGTAACATGAGTCATCCTAATAAACAATTTATCCTCCTCGATATTTTCCATGTCATTGGTAATGTGTATGCTAGTGTATATAATTCCTTTTAACTTGCATTAAACGATGAAGTGGAAGGGAGTTATGCCTTTGGGAGATGAATCCCTTATCAATGATGATGAAGTTTTATATTGAACTCAAGCTTACTACAAGCATTCAATATTAAGCCAATGAAAAATATCTTAGGTTATGAACCAAGATATCCTTTAAGGTTTACTTCCATTTATGCCATTTTAGTTTGAAATTATAACTTACTGAATCTTAATGAAAATTTTCAACTCCATGGTATTTTCTCATTAAATACAATTAATAAATTAGATTTCCCATTTTTAACGATTGCCAATTTAACCCAATTATAGGTGGAACATATCAAACTTGCACCTACTAAGTATGGATTGTTATCTATGATAGCTCCCCTTGTCTAGATATCAGGTTATTATGATTCCAAGTAGATAACTTTCTTTATGTAGGATTTAGATATGTAACTTTATTATGGTAAGACTAGCATACCTAGGTAGACCTCTAATATTCCCTTGGTTTTGTATTGCGAATGCAAACGATAATAACTAGAATAACCATGAGGAAATACTATACATGAGGAGTGGTATACAAATTTAATTAGGCACTCATAACACTCATCTTAGCCATAGTACTAGATACTCTTCACAAAATATGTTTGGTATCTCCTTCCAATAGTAATTCTTAACTAAAAGAATCCATCGAACAATATCTTAATTTCACGTTTTTCTTCTCAATTAATCTAAATGTACAACTACCTTAAGAAGGGTGATGCAAGAAAAAGGGATCAAAATTATACGAAATACTAGTGGCTAAATCCTTATCTTACTTTATCTTCATTTCCCATACCTAGCCAATGAGAGCACGATAACACCTACTTCTCTAGAGGCACTTAGAATACTTTGTGGGTTTGATTAATCACCCTTTGGTTAGTGTGTACACACTAGCCTAGATTCTAAATTGATGTCCTTACAATCATAATCCACCATGTGTATTTGCTCTTAAAACTATTCAAAGATATATGTCCTTTTTATGGCCAAGTTCCACCAAAATGATTCTTCCTACCTACCTAGTACCTCCATTTCTTTCATGACAAGACTACCCTACAAGCCACCAAATTTCTATCATATCCATGAGGTCAACAACAATTTTTGGTTCAAAATATAGATAAGTTGGAACAAACTTGGCTATAGAGCCTATGTTATTTTTCAACCCCTAATGTCTATGGACAAAAAGATATAAATATTCTAAAGCATGCGGAAGCCAAACTATCACCTTTCCCAAATTGACTCCCTACATCATGGAAAATATCTGAAAATTATTTATCTTTACTAAACCAAGCATTTCATTAAAATTAATTATTACCATAATATTACTACATTAATACACTTTTTAGCTACAAAAAGCTTATTTTGATTTCACCTTAATTCACATTTTTTATATCAATAAATCAAAATCCCCTCAAATAATGTTTGGTGACATAAAGACCCAACGGGTTTTTACAATTAATAAAACCCTATTAACCAAAAGAAAATACTTACACTTTTCATATAAATTTAATTCCAATTGAAAAGCACATGCATTTCATTTAAGGTTTCATGGGATTTTTGTCTTTCAAATATCAATTTTTTTCCCTCATTTATTTTCGTCAAGTTGCAAGGTTTGTCAGGTAAGGAGGAGAAGGGTGAATGCAACCATGTGATCGTAGGTATGTTGAATTCATTTAAGATATTGGATTCTTGGTTTCTCCAATCGTGGTGATTCCCTTCTACAGAGAGTCCTTTAAGCATGAAAAGCGAGTATCTCCAGTCATTTAGGTCCTCCCATCAACCATCTGGGTTTTTCTGAAATAGCTTAGAGCCTTGTAAGATGGGTATTTTCTGCAATCAAATGACTCAGAACTGCCCAAGATTATTGAATTCGAGGCTCACGAAGCTCGAGGAAGCATCGTGAATGGAATTCGGGCAATTTCCCAATTGTGAAGAATTTGCTTGGGGTGAATTCTAGTGAGAAATTAGGAGAATGCGAAAAGAATTAGGATCTGGAGCTCGGAATTCAGGCAAACCAAGTGTCTCTATACTTTAATGAGGTAAACAATTTGGTTAATGTTTTGATTGAAACAAAGTTCTTTAAGAGCAGATCCTTGGTGGGTGGCCTATTTCATATTGAATCATTTGTTATGATATGTGGGCGCACGATATAAGATAGAATTTCTCTACCTACAGCTTGGCTTGAGAGTAATTGTTTAACACTGAATGAGTTGTGGTGATATGTGGGTACATGATATAAAATAGAATTTCACCACCAACATTCAAGCTTGTGAATGGTTTTATGTTTGGAATTGGAAAAGTTTAAGGCTCAAATATAACTACATTGAGGACCCCATGCTTGGTCTACACGAGCTATTTAGGAACTCATAGTTGTCTGGTGATCTAACGCAATTTCCAAATCACCTTACCAAAAAGGCTCTAACAAACTTGAAAGAAAAAATTTGGTTCTCGTTTTTTATTGAGTTGTAAAAAATGTAATATTCATACATGGAACATGGTATAGATATTGATATTTAGAACTTTGTGACCTCTTCAACCAGTTATGAATTGGGAGAAGGCATGTGACTTCACCCATTTTGGTTAGCTTTGTGATCCTTCCATTCAGTTGGGTCATCATGTCTCTACTAGCGTCTCTTCCACAACACTACTTTGATTTGGGGGGATCTCCAATGTTCAACTTGTTCCATGTTCATCCACCCTTGTCAGTCTAACAACACCAACTTCACCTTGCATTAGATCCATTGGCACTCAGGTCAACTCGTTTGGACTAGTTTTTGTGTGTGTTCTCCTTAATCGTGTCGCGCCTTTGTGGCACCCATGCTACCCGCGAGCTCATGTGCGCTCTCACCCACCTTGGTTCCTCCTCACTTGGGAAATTTGGGATGGTTGGTCATGTTACACCCTTCATGGCACCCGTTCACCAATCCATCCTTGTGCAAAGCCAATGCGCCCAAGTAGAGACTCCAAATCTTGGGTTTTTTTCCATTGTCTTAGTTTCGTTGAAGCCTCAGCCAACTGCGCAACCCTCTACCAACTCCTCCATAACATTGGGTTATTTTTTATACAAAAATAAAAAAATAGTGCAATGAGGATGTCACCTTGCCTCGATTAAATACACACCCAACTTAGGCCCTAACAACAACCCTCAACGAAATTAAACATTACTCAATGATGAAAATTTCCTCAACATTTTATCATTAAATCGATTTTTTTTCTATAATAATAAACTTCTTGCTTTTACTTTTAAATCTATCCCATTATTTAAATTTACATTAGCATTAATCTACTATTAAACATTAAAAAAAAGCATCTAAATTCCCACATAAATTTATATATCTATATTATTATTTTCTACCAAATAATTTACATTAAAAAAAAATGTTCCAAATGTGTTTCATTCTTAATGAAAGAATCTAAATAACTAAAATACAAATCAAATAAAGCTTCATCCCACCAAAATCTCCCGCCATATGTCATGGCGGGCAATGGAGTAGCGGAGGCTTTCGGATTTTGTGAGAGTTCCTCGAGATCTTGAGCGGCGTTGGGTGTGGACCCTGCAATTTCCACTTAGTTGCTTTCCACGTGCCCTAATTTTTCATCCTGCCTTACTCCAATAATGTTATTTTCTAACAACAGCTTTTGTAGACTAGAGAGCGAGAAACCAAATATGCGGCAAACGCTACCTATTGGGATTAGTGTGATATATAGCGGGAAAGTGGAGCATTGACAAAAAGAAAGACTCTCCTTGGCATGCCCCTCTTCCCCTAGAAAAACAAGCTTAAAACAACTCATGTATTCCAAAGAGCGATTCGCCATGTATTCATAGACCAGCAGGTGGTGGGATTTTTCGGCACAAAATCATTGAAGTCGGATGAGGTTGACATGGCTCGGGCTTGTTAGAGTTTGAAGAATATAAAAAATGAAACTTTAGATGTCCAGGATTACCTCCAGCCATTGATAACGCTCTTGCTGTAAACCACAGTCCACTTGCTTCTTCACTGAAACAACACTCCAGCTTCAATCCAAGAAAAAAGAAAAATCACAGAAAATCTGAAGGCACTTCCAAGCTCTGCTCTCTCAGCTAGATGGTGTAAACAACTGAAGGGGATTGAGATGCTAGCTTGGGGACCAAACAGATGAATTTATAGCCAAGCTTC
>APFE030807467.1:0-52559 GCA_000404065.3 Pinus taeda
GATGATGCTGGGTCAGAACATATGGTTGTAATCCTCTTACTACTTTTCATCTTAATAAAGCTATTCAAGTTTTCCTCCATATTCTTGTGTACTTGTTTATATATGCATTTGTATGGATAACACACATTTGGTCCTATGTTATTTATGAATATAGATCTTTGTTTCTTCGATAGTAGTATGTTGTTGTGATTCCACAGGTGCTCCTTGAAGCTGGGCAGACAAAGAAGAAGCGGCAATGCTATATCAAGAAGGAGAGGAAATCAAGCGTAAGACTAAGGTTGGTCTTCTTGGTTCTCCTCTTGTCTATTTTCATAAAGGAAAACGAAAGTAGACTTTACTTGTTTGTTTCTAAGATAGCCACCCATCTTAGTGGGAATAACAGCATCCGAGTGGACACTATTCCCGGTAACAACATGTTCAAACAAAAATCACATGACGAACACACATTTGACACAATGTATTTCACGTGGAAACCCATTGGGAAAAAACCACCAATTTTGTTGCTTGTTTATGATGTAAATTATGCACCCACTTAATTACATATGTTTGTTTGTGAGCACCCACTCATAGGAGGAACCGATCCCCTTTGGTTATAAATCATCAACTTGCCAAGAGGAACCAATCTCTTCAGTATGAAGCCACCAACCTACTCTTGCCACTACTCTATAATTTTATACAATTTTCAAACTGAAAACAAAGGCATAAAATTATACAAGTAAAATACCAAACAATGGTTGTTCGCAGATTTGAATTTTGCACTCTTCCTTCTGTGCTCACTTGCAGCAGATCTCCTCTCTTTGCTGACATCAACACTTCCTTTGTGCTCTGCCTTCACTGTCATGGGCTCTACACCAACTACACTTCAACACTACCCTTGCAATTATTCACACAGTCCACACGCTACCCTTGTCGTTGTATTACACTATGTTCTCTCATGTGCTTTAGCTTCTCTGCTTCAATGCACACTCTCACATCACTGTACTCTCACACATATGCTCACATCCCCCATCTTTTCTATTTGTGGTGATGGTTTTGTTCCACTAAGGCTCTCTGCAAAAGGGAGTCTCTCCTCTATGTCCTTTACCTGGCAATATGTACTTACACATGGCTTCACTTACCACTCTTGCATCTTTTGGTAGTTTCTTGTCACAAAAACCAAAACAGACATGGACCTTGCAGTTCTTCATAGACTGACTGCACATAGCTCCTATGCTGAAAAATTAATTCTCAAGTGACCTACACAGTCCTCTGAGAGTCCCATGCTTATTTATCGTTCCATAGATCTTGACAGTCCACAAAGGTGACCGTTATGTTCTTATTTATCATCAACATTTGTGCACACAAAGCAATCAATTTCTTCCTTCATGCTCTCAAATTCATCTCTGCTACAAATGTTGTCCTCAATTTCTTGTTACAGATTCTTCCATAGGATCAACCCCTTTTAACTACCAACTTCTCTATGCCTGCATTCAATTTCATAGATGTCGACCCATACATTATTTAATTCTTTGTACTTCCTTATCGAATAAACTCCATATCGCAACTTCATAGTGGTGAAGTGTTCCGATACTCCTTGGTCTTGGTTTTTAGCTCCTCTGCCACTGAGCTCCTTGAGCGTTTCTCCTCCATAGGACCGAGAGTTGTGACTTGCAGTTCAACATTAAGGTGTTAAGGCACTTTGTTCCTGTTGAGGCCAATCTTCCTTTGCTACTGCTTTGTGCACTTTGTTCTATGTATTTACATGACCAAGATCCTACCAAATATTAGAAGCCCCCTCCATCAGAACTTTTCAATAACCAAATTTTCTAGAGTTCTGATATCTTAATCCTCCAATATGCCGAGCCCTGATATGGCATCATCACTCCAAATGGCATATTTATAGCAATGACATGTGTCACCTTGATCTAGCACACTAGGGAACCCAACATCGTTGAATCAGTCTACCACGTGTCATGTCATATTGCTACATCATGCTGACGTTAGATGACACTATAACTTATCGGAACCAATCTCACACTACCATGTATCCTGCTAGAGGAGAGAGAAGAGGACTCGTCAACCCTTGGATTTACAACAAAATACTTTGTTAATATTTTTTGGAATTACTCAACACTTTTAATACTATTGGAACTTCTTAGTGTACCACAGTTGATAAGTTTTGATACCCTAATGTCACGATCTTCTGATATTTTGATGCACCAAGACACTAACCTCTGACATTCCGATCCCCAATGGTTGGTGTCCAGATTGTCAATGCACTAATATCCAAAACCTCAATTATGTCGATATGTCAATATGTTGACCTCTGACATTCCGATCCTTGATGACTGGTATCCAAATAGATGATATGTCGATGCGCCGATATCTCAAACCTCTCATATGCCGATATTCCTTCGTTCCTAAGGCTTCACAACCTCGAACTTCAACAGACCATATATTTTGATCCAAGAATCCATTTTTGAACTTCTGCATATCATAGGAAATCTCTTCCAGACAACTTTGTGTTGGATAGTGTCCGATGTAGGATTTGAGTCCTTCTATTGCTTGGAAGATGACTTCAAAATTATCCGTTCTTTAACTCTTTGTCTGGTTGAACTCACAACCACCATGGTGATCATTTTATGGCTTCTTCAGTAAGCCTACTATTGTGATGATTCTGTACAAGAAGCTTGCATCTACTATGGAGTTCCATCTGGACCATCACTGTAATTAGCATTTTCTGGCTTTTTCAGTAAGCCTACTACTGTGATGAATTTATGCAAGAAGCTTGCAGCTACCATGGGATACCTGCCAAAAACCCAATCATCATGGTTACCCTTGTTTGAGATCAATGCCAACACTTTCACATACACCCATACACCATCAAATGTCCAACAATCTCCCCCTTTTCCATTGATGACAACAACATAATCTCCCCCTAAGGCTAGGCATGGTTTACTATGATGCCAATACTGTCCCCCTTTGACATCAGTGGCGAAGAATACTTCTGAGCACTCCCCCTAAACCACTGTAGTCTACTCTCCCATGAGTTCCACATGCTAAAAAACTTCCACCACATTTCAAAATGAAGTCATTTGGAAGGAGGAGTCAAAACTCCTATTTGTTTCCTGAGATATTCAAATGGTTCCCTTGTGAGTGTCTTGGTAAAGATATTTGTGATTTCTCTTTAGTGGATACATATTCAAGTCTAACAGTGTTGGTTGCAACCTGTTCCCTCAAAAAATGGTACTTGATAGGAATATGCTTAGTCTTTCAATGCATGATTGGATTTTTAGAGATGCTGATGGGACTTGTGTTGTCACACATTACTAGAATGGGATCATATAGCTCTACCTATATATCTTTCAAAGTTTTCTTCATCCATAGAATTTGTGTAAAACAGGAAGTAGCAATAATATACTCTTATTTAGCAGTTGGAAAATAGATGGAGCCTTATTTCTTGCTGACCCGCGACACCAAGCATTTACCTAGGAAGAAAGTTTCACTAGAAGTACTCTTCCTTTCATCAAGATTTCCAACCCAACATACATCTGTGAAGGCCTTCAATTTTAAATCTTCGCTCTTACCATACCACAGTACATATTTTGTTGTACCTTGAAGATATTTGAAAAAACGCTTGACAGGAACAACATGAATCTCTCATGGAAAGGCCTAAAATCTTGCCATAATCCCCACTTCTTGCATGATGTTTGGCCTTGAAGCTGTTGGATATAGTAAGCTTCCAATCATTGACATGTATTCAGTCTGATTTACTGGTGGTGTTCCATCTTCTTTTCACAATTTACAGCCTTATTTATGGGCATGCTAATTGGTTTGAAATCTTCCATTCCAAATTTCTTCAAGGTTTCCCTGAGATATTTGGATTGGGATATAAACACTCCTTGTGGAGACTAAGTAATTTTCAAACCTTGGAAGAAGGATAGTTCTCTGAGCATGGACATTTCAAACTCTGTTTGCATACATTTTTCAAATTCATCCCCTAATTGTTCCATATCGCGACCAAATTTTATATCATCCACATACATAACTACTATCAGTAGATGGTTACCTTCAGATTTTACATAGAAGTTACTGTCAACTATGCCTATCTTAAACCCTTGTTGCTGAAGGTACTTATCTAGTCTTTCGTACTGAGCTATGGGGGCCTGTTTTAATCCATATAGGGCCTTCTTCAGTTTGCATATGAGCCCTTCATCGAAGGTGAGTAGAAATCCTTCTGGTTGTTCAATGTAAACTTCTTCTTCTAAATTTCCACTGAGAAATGTTGACTTCACATCCATCTAATATACCTTAATATTCTTATGGATGGAAAGAGCAAGAAATATCATCATAGCTGCCAATCAAGCTACTATTGCAAAGGTTTCTTCGAAATCTATCCCTTCTATTTGGGCATACCCTTTGCAGACCAATCAAGCTTTGTTCCTAATTACTTGACCCTGTTCATTCAGTTTGTTCTTGAAAACCCATTTGGTTCCAATAACATTTTTCTCTCTCGGCCTTGGCACAAGCTGCCATGTATCATTATTTTCAATCTAGTCAAGTTCTTCATTCATATCTTTCACCCAAAACTTGTCTTGACCTGCTTGACAGAGCTTCTTGGGTTTTATATGTGATAACAAAGCCAAATTTTCATAACTTGTACTATCCACAAGTTTCCTTCTGGTTTGGACACCATGTCTTTTATCTCCAACAATATTACTCTCAGGATGTTCCTTCTATACATACTTGGAGGGTGTCCTTGGCCTTGAAGACATGCCTGCTTCCTCACCTTCATTGTCTGAATATGTTTCATTCAAATGAACGGACCTCAAATCTGAGATTTCTTCATCATATGATTTCATATTACTTTTAGAGGATTCAGGTTGTGAACCTACTTCATCTACTATTATGCCGATGTAATCCTCAATCTTTCTTTTCCACTTGTTGTTACACTTATATCCTTTGCTTCAAATAGAGTTTTCGAGCAATATTCCTTCATTAGTGCATGAGTCAAACTTCCCAGGGTTCTTTTCATCCCTTTTAATGAAGCACTCGCTTCCAAATACTTTGAGGTGTTTAACTGATGCAGGTCCTCCCTTCCATAACTCATAGAAAGTTTTATCACTATTAGGACTTAATTGAGTTTTTTTTGACAAATATATTGTTGCCCGAATTGCTTCTCCCTAGAAGTTGTGATACATTCCTGCTTCATCTAACATTGCTTTTGCCATTTCTTGGATTGTTTTTTTCTTCCTCTCTACTACTCCATTTTGCTGAGGAGTTCTAGGCACTGAGTACTTCCTCCTAATGTCATCCACTTCACGCAATTCCTCAAATTATCTTGAGGTGTACTCTCCCCCTCTGTCTGATCTTAAACATTTTATCTTTAAGTCTTTCTCATTTTCTACTTGAGCTTTAAACTTCTTGAAATGCTTGAATGCTTCAGATGTTTCTTTTAAGAGAACAATCCAAGTAGCTTTGGTGAAATCATCAATGAGAAACATGAAATACCTCTCTTCTTTTGAGGTTTTTTCTGTAGTTGGGCCACTAATGTCTGTGGCAATAAGCTCCAGAGATCTGGTTGAGCAGAATGCTTTCGATTTGAAATGAGTCATAGTCTGCTAGCCAAACTAACACGACTTGCAGATTGTGTTATCAGGCTTTGGAAGTCTTGGTAATCCTCTCATTGCTCCCATATTGTTTATTTTTATCAAACTATCAAAGCTCATATTCCCAAGCCTCTTATGCCAGAGCCATTCTTCACTCATTTTTCTCAAATAGCAGTTGATCCTAGAATCGTCAAACACATACATTATTGTTGGTTTTGATTTCTTCACCCACAAGTTTTCCATTCTTTAGGTTGTGGATCTCAAAATATTTAGATCGAAAATTCACATCATATCCATTGTCACACATCTGGTTAACGCTGAGTAGATTATTCCTAAATCCTTCTACATTCAACACATTTTGTGCTTCAATTTCTTGATCATGATAAACTACTTTTCCCTTTATTCTTGCTGGAGCGTTGTTTCCAAAACAACATTGCTTCCTCTACCCTTTTCCTTAAGTGACATAAATTTTCTTTTGTTCCTATTCATATGTTTGGAACAACCAATATCCACATCCCATTTGTTTTCTTGATTATGAACTAATAAGGTGAGTAATCCAAGTGGCTCCAAAAAGGCTCGAAAATAAAATTCTTCAAAATGTAGCCATACAGATACCAAGTTATAGTGTTTGTCATTATGATTCTGGTGGCACTCATGACACTCAAATCTTTGATCGTATGACCAACTTATGGATCTTTAAAGCTTGAAAAGGCAAGGAAAAAGTAAGGCCCACATCATGCCATATGACATCCTAGTCAGCAGGTGGGACCCACTAAGTTTATGTGAAGACTAATTGGCCAATGGTCCAATGACACATGGCATTCCCGTACTCATATTAAACCTGAACAATAAGAAAAAAACACAAATATTAAAATTTTAATACCAAGTCATATTAATATATGGTCGTTATTAACCATATAAAACAAAAGTTAAAAAAGGAAACATTATAAAATACAAATTATATAAAAAATAATCCAAGATATGTTAGAGTAATATGGTTTATTAAAAACCATATAAAATGGCAAAAAATTGGTTAATAAAATATGGTTATAACACCATTCGTGAACGGATATGTTAAATGGTGGCATGGTTGAAAAAAAAGATGTTACAAGGAATACCAACAAAATCCACTCGAGACAGTTATACATTAAGTTAAAATATGGTAAACTGCCAAAAACAAAAAGCCCAGTTGGGGAGGCAGGGGATTTGAACACTGACCTCCACCGTGTATCTTCCAAACTTAACAATGGCAATGCATATACCTTAACCGCCATCCAAAAAGGATGTGACGATTAAACTGTATGTCATATATTGAATTAACTGCCAAGTTGAAATATGGTAAACTGCCAAAAACAAAAAGCCCAGTTGGGGAGGCAGGGGATTTGAACACTGACCTCCACCGTGTATCTGCCATACTTAACAATGGCAATGCATATACCTTAACCACTATCCAAAAAGGATGTGAAAATTAAACTGTATGTCATATATTGAATTAAATACCAAGTTGAAATATGGTAAACTGCCAAAAACAAAAAGCCCAGTTGGGGAGGCAAGGGATTTGAACACTGACCTCCACCGTAATAATCACCTCTGCCACCAACGAGCCATGAATTGTTTCTTTGGTAGCCTTGCCGAAATGCAAATACTTAATCATTTCTAATGCATTTGTACTAAGGGGAGAACCAATGGACCATGGAGGAGAAAAGTTACAAGAGTAACCAAGAGGCCAGAACCATGTGGCATAGATTTCGAGACAAGAATATTTTGCATGAATATTCTCATAATCTTTGATGCTTCTGAGGAATCTTTGAGATTCCATGGGTGGTAAAATTTTATTGTGTCAAAACGTTATCAAGTTTATAGTAATTTTTCTCATATTTTGGCAGGGAGTGTGATGTTGAAGTCAGCATCACCATTTGAGCAACAAATTTGTAGATTCCCAACAAAGTAGAATCTTTAAAGAATCTTGAGGGAATCTTCGAGATTCATTGGAGGCTTAAAATCGATAGAATCAAAATGCAACCACGTTCACACTCAAAAGTCTCAAAATCTCGCAAGGATCGTGATGGAAAGATCATATTTCTGATCCGAGTTGCAAATCTCCAATCAGCACAGAGAATGGAATCTTTGAGAATCACGGGGAATCTAGAAGATTTCTACAGGCCCAAATTTTGACGGTGTCAGAATTCGACAAATGGATAGTCAATTTTACACCTCTTGATGACATAAATTTAGTGGTGTAGTCAATTTTTGTAGCCGAGCCTTCCATTTTTTTGACCAAATTCAGAGGCTTAGGTACATGAATAAGTCATGTCATGTTTTCCTTCATAATTGTTGAGATGATGTATTATGTTTTGAGATCCCTGCTTGATGTTATGTTGTGGGATCACTTTTTCCACCTTATGTGAGATGTATTTAGATTGTCATGCTATGTATTGTTGTTAAGATCCTTGTGTAACTATGTTGAATGGATACTCATTGCCACATTGTGTGAGATCTAGTTAGTTGTCATACTGACAGGAAGCCTAATTGAGTGAGAATTCTTGTAAGCAGAACGTCTCGTGGATAGATGATCTAAAAATCACTCGTGAATGATCTCAGTTAATTAATGAAGGTATTACAGACTCATGTGCTGGGGTGTGTCTATGTTATTTTAAGCAACGGATCGATAAGATTGCGAAATACATAGACACTTGAAACGGTAAGAGAAACATAGTAAGCAAATACAAAAACACAACAAATTTAATAAGGAGTTCACCCAATCCTCCTGGGCTACGTCTCCTAGTCCAGCTTGAGTGGTGGCCTTTTCTATTTTGTCTTAAAGTAGAGATTTTACAATAAGGAGCTCAATTTGAGTCTCACTTAATAGATGATGATCAGTAGGGTGGTACTTGGATCCCCCAAGCCTCTAGAGTACACAGACTCCCCCTTACTGAATCCCAACCTCAACCCGTCTCGATGGTATGAGCCCAATTCGGTACTCAATACCAGACATGTATACATAGAGGAGTTGCTTGAACCTCTTAAGCCTTCTCTGAAGTTCACAGACTCTCGGACACTCTCTTTCTCTGTCTGCTCGATGCTGCCTTTGCTCTACAGGTCAGCTTGGCTTTTTCTGTTCTCTACGATTTGCTTCTTTCTCTACTTTTGTTCCCTAGTGCTCTTTGTCTATTCGTGGCTTAAAGCCAATTTGTTCCCTGACTGTTCATTTCCTCTTCCTGGCTCTTTGCTTCACCTGCCTCTATCCGCTGGAATTCCCCTGCTCTGCGTCATCATCGCTATGGAACGCTGCACAGAGAGGTGGCCACTTGTCGCCTTACAGACTGAGTGTCTGATCCAGGTGGATGTTGGGGGCCACCCACCTATCCCATTTGGACCCCCACAACTGTCTCTTTCAGTCTTTTCAGTTTCCTAAATTGTAGCACAATTACTATTTTTAGCAGTTTTTTCAGGTCCTGAACTTACAAAGTCGTTTTGAGGCCCTAAATGACGTTTTTTGGGAAATCTGGGGGCAACATGGGTCCATAGACTGATGTTGCCCTTCTCAAAGTGGTAGTGCTTGGATAGATCTTTCTAAAAAGGTATTGTATGCATTAAACGGAGATCGTATGCCAAAGTGACAACCCCAGGAAGTTGATGTACCAATTTACCCAAACGGGGCCCACAGTTTGGCGTTTCATCTTCTAGGGTTAGGTTTTGGAATGTTAAGGGTTTTCCATTATTTCTCAACAATAAATAGGCCTTTAAGCCTCATTGTAGCACAGTTTAGAGGCATGTAGCCACCACATCTCTTCTTAGAGATAAGCTACCATCGCCCTAGCTGGTTTATTTCCATTACTATTTGTAAGCATATTTTAGTATTTTACATTAATGAAATGAAGTATTATTTCCACTGCATATTTATGTTTATGGTTATCTCTGTAATTTTTTGCATTCCTGTTTAAGTCCGGATCAATGTCAGTTTTCTTTGAACGGTCATTATTTCCGTTATTCCAGGATTTTCCTATGAAACTGATTCTTTTGCCAGCTCAGCAGTCATGTCAGACCTCAACTCTTTATGTAACTTAGTCTATTTCCCCCTTAAATCCGGTCATCCATCGGGTTGATCCTCCGCTGTTGATCTGGAGCCTCCAGATCCTATGGTCTTCGTTTATATCACGCGGGTAAGTTACTCGACCATTACTCACGCAATGTAAGTGGTTTTCTCTCTCATTCGCTGGACACACATCGCCCAGTGTATGGCATTGCGCTGAACTCGGCCAAACCCGCTTACCGCTCGAAGTGCACAAGACATCCTGCCAGTTCTGGGTGCGGGACCCTCCTTCTGATGCTTTCCGCATGGTTTCCCTATTTTCCTCATGACTGAGCACTGGGGGCTTTCCATCTCTGAGGGTTTTGCCCTGCGATACGCGATTAGCGCTAATCACATATCAAAAACTACCTCTATTTCTGGATTCGGGCTTCCCATTTGCTAATTTGCGTCCATGTGCGGTCTTCATAGGCCAACGGTCAGCGCGCTTTGATCGAGGGTCCTCGTTGTTCTATGTTGGCCATAATTTCCATTGTCTAGAGGTCATTTCTGATAAGCTTTGTTATTCATAAGATTTGATCTGACATAATTTGAAACAGTCATGAAAAATGTTTAAGGATCCAATTCGAATCACGGCCTTCCCACTGAAAAAGCTATTGGGACCATAAAAAGTTGGATTTCAAGCATCGACTAAGTGAGGGTATAGTTGTCTCACTTGTCCAATCTTTATCCATTTTGCACTACTTGGCTTTGAAACCCTTGAGTCCAATCCTGAGGTACTCAACATCTCCCTTGCACATCGTCATCACCTTCCTGTCCAAAACTATGTCTTCTTGCAATTCATTGAGATATTCATGTAGCAAATCATCAATAGAAGGCAATTGACTTTGCTCTCTGGGTCTTCAATTAATGAAGGTTCAAATAGTCTCAATTTGTCTACATTAACAACTGAGTAGATGTGCATGTAAGCTGGTAAATCAAGGCGAAAATAATTCTCACCAATTTTCTCAAGTATCTTGAAAGGTCCATACCTTATTGGCTTAAGTTTTTTACCTTCACCTTGCATTCTGTTCTTCCTGATATACAACTAGACTTGATCACCAACTTGAAAACTATGCTCCATCCAATGCTTGTCATGCCTTGCCTTGTACTTGGCTTGGCTCTTTTCCAGTTGTTCCTGTACTGCTTGGTGAATCTCTTGGATTTGTTCAATGAACTTGGTTGTCTTTTCCACATCACTGTGTCCATCAACTGTTATGTCTTTGCCAAAGACAAAATCCAAGGGAGACCTTGGTGTGAAACCAAAACAAGTCTCGAAAGGAGATCTCTGTGTAGAAGAATGTTTTGCTTGGTTGTAAGCATGCTGCACATAACACAAATGTTCATCCCAAAGCTTGGGATGCTTGCTGCAATAGCCTCTGAGCAACTAGATCACTGTCCTATTGACTACTTTTGTCTGGCCATCTGTTTGTGGATGAAAGGTTGTGCTTTTATTTAGTCTGGTGTCCATCAGTTCCCACAGACTCGACCAAAAATTCCCAACAAATTGGGTGTCTCGATCAAATACAATGGAAGTGGGTAATCCAAAATGAACCCATACATGCTGAAAGAACAAATTTATGGTTTGTTCAGCTGTAATTTGTTTGTTACAAGGTATCAAAATACACATTTTACTGAATCTATCCACAACAACATATAAATAGTCATGACCTTTCCTAGATTTAGGCAATCCTCCAACAAAGTCCGTGGAAATACTTTCCCAAGGATGAGAAGGGACTAGCAGTGGAGTGTACAAGCCTAGATTTCTATTGTTGGGCTTTCTTTTAGCACACGTGGTACATCCCCTTACATATCTAGAAACTGTCTCATTCATTTTTGGCCAATAACAAAATCTTTGCAGCTGTGCAGCTGTTTTACTTACCCCAAAGTGACCTGATATTAGAGAAGTGTGTGCTTCTCGAATTATCTTTACTCTTTCAGTTTGTGGAATGCATAACTTCCCAAAATGATATAAGAGTTGGTCCTTAATATGATAATCCAATTCCTCTACTCGTTTGCCTTGACTTAAAGTTGCATATACATCTTTAAAATCTATATCTTGAGCATATTGTTCAATGTAGCTCTCATGCAATATTGAATTATGCTTAAGTATAGTGGATGCATTTATAATAAGTCTAGATAACATATCTACAACTTTATTGTGTATGCCCTTTTTATATCTGATGACTAAATGAAATTTTTGTAGAAAACCCATCCACCTAGAGTGTCTTGATTGCTGCAATTTAGTTTGGGAGTGTAGATATTGAAGTGGTTAATGATCAGTATGTATAACTGTCTCTTTGTCCATTAAGTAATGTTTCCACTTTTTCACACTTTGTACTAATGCATACAATTCTTTATCATATGTTGGATAGTTAACCACTGCAGAATTAAATGTCTCAGAATGATAACATATGGGTTTACCGTGCTATATCAACACTGCTCCCATGGCATAGTCACTAGCATTTGTTTGGATCTCAAACGGTCTTTGAAGATCTGGCAGTGCGATAAATCTTTTCTTTCAAGGTGTCGAAGGCTTTCTGCTATTTGCCTCCCCACTGAAACACCTTGTTCAATCCTGTCAAAGCATGTAAGGGAGCTGCAATTGAGGAAAAGTTATAAATGGACTTTCTCCAATATTGTGTTGCTCCTATGAAGCTTCTAACTTCTGTAGCAGATTTGGGTTTAGGCCAGTTTACAATGATTGCAACTTTAGAGGGATCTATCTTCAATTCACCACCCCCTACAATAACAAAATCATCAAGAAAATGTCTGAGTACATCATTCATTATTCTCATGAAAGTAGCAGGAGCATTAGTTAAGCCAAAAGGAATAACCAGCCACTCATACAATCCCTGCTTTGTTTTGAAAGCAGTCTTCCATGCATCTTGTTCTGCAACTCTGACCTAATGATATCCACTATGCAAGCCTAACTTGGAAAAATAAACAACTTCCTTTAACTGATCTCATATATCATCTATGTGAGCAAGGGGATAATGATTTTTTATCGTTATCTTATTCAGTGCCCGATAATCAATGCACATTCTCCACGAGCCATCTTTCTTTCTCAGCAAAATGATTGGCAACCCACATGGTAATGTGCTAGGTTTGACGAATCATTTTTCGAATAACTCCTGCACCTGCATCTTGATTTATGCATTCTCTAAAGCGGACAACTTGTACATTCCAATGTTAGGCAATGGATCATCTTGCTACAAATTAATATCATGCACTTTCCTTTTTGGGTGGCAAACCTTTAGGTTCTTGAAACAAGATATCATACTCTGAAATAACTTTTTCTAAATCAGCTTACTATTTAGCATCACAACCCTCAAATACATTGGTTTTATCAGGTTTCTTTTCCTTTACAACCATCAGTAAAAATTGTTTGCATGAATTTACAATTCATTTCATCTACCCTGAGTTTATGAGAGTATAATTATTCTTGAGCTTATGCGCTCTTACAAAGTATTCGATTCCATCTTTAATGAGTAGATACTTGTTATCAACTCTATAGAAAATAGCTTTTCTATCATACAAGGACTTCCTAAAACAATTCCACATATATCTAGAGGAATTATATCTAACTCAACCTCATCTACAAATGCCGACCCAAAAGGAAACTTAAGTTTACATTGTCTAGTTACTTGTAGTTGTGCCTTATCACTTAAGTTTACATTGTCTAGTTACTTGTAGGTGTAGTCAGTAATCCCAACTTCTTTACAATTGCTTCAGAAATTAAATTTACTTGTGAACCACTATTAAGCAAAGTATCAATCTTTTGATGTTTGGGAATAACTCGAATATCGAAAAGCTCATGTCTTTTTCTCTCATTTTCTTCATTATTAACAGGTTGTGCAGAATTACTAGTAGATGCTTCAAAACTTTTACCTTTTATACCTGTGGTAGCAATGGTTGTTTCATCTCCTGAGTCTGACTCCGAATCTTTCTGAATAGCTGTAGCAGTGTTCTTCTTCTTGCCCTCAAACTTCTTAGGTCTCAGCTTCAGATGTAGAATGCAACAGTGGTCATCATCATGCCCATCCTTTTTACAATGATTGCATGAAGACTTGGTCTTTTGCATAGTATTGGCCTTCCTTTCTTTCCATTTCTATTTTCTTTTCTCCTTATTCTTGCTTGCAATGGGTTTGGATGATCCCCCAACTTCTGGGTTCCCATTCTTTCCTCTAGCTTCTAGATGCGTAGATTGAACAGATCCCTCATCTATACTAGTGGAATTAAACATGAGGAGAGTGTGCCTCATATAGCTGTGTAGACCCCCTATGTATTTCAACAGAGTCTCAGGTGAGTCTAATGAAATTCCTAGAATCAAAGCTCTCTTCCTAAATTATTGGGTGTAACCCTGTACACTTTGCCCTTTCAATTGGCGAAGATCTTTCCAGCTCATCATGGCTTGTTGCATGTAAGCTAGTGGATAGAACTGTTTTTTGATTGCAGAAACAAATTCACTCTAGACAGAAAAAATCTTACCATGTTTCTTCATGTCAGCTTGGGTCCTGCCTTCCCACCATACCAAGGTAGTGCCTCTGAGGCGTAGGTGTTGGGTCGTTAATATGACATTATTATTATCACTTTTGAACACTTATTCCACCCATTTCTACCATTCTTCATCACGTCATTTATCATAATTTATCATATAATTCCATTTTACAATGATTTATGCTCTTATGTAAAAATATTATTTATTTTCCTTTATTTCTAATAAATTGATGATTATGCATGATTTTATCAATGATAGTTTTAATAAATTGGTTGGAACATTATTCACCATTTTTAGCCTCCAATACAACTTCCCGATTGAATATTTGATCATTAAATATTCCAACTCAGAAATTCGCTGGAATAAGAAGTGACAGTTTTGCGATTGAGATTCCGGGCAAATGAAGAAGAATCTCGGAAATCCGAAACATGGTTTTTGTCCAGAACGGACCCAATTAACTTTAATGAAGAATGGTTTGCCGAAATTCGGCTTATACTGAGAGAAACACAGGGTTTTTCGAGCACGATTTTCTCAGATTTGTTGTTGCGGACGTCCTCCAAATCTCTGCTGCAAAGCCAAATTCACCTTGATCTTGTTGAAAGATGGATGGAAATATATCTTCTTGTTGATCAATTGGTTGGAGACAATCTATTTAAATGAAAACAAAGATCAGAGATGGGGATGGAGAAATGATGGAAAAATGATGGGAAAATGATGGAAAAATGATGGAGAATTAAGGATTCAGAATTAAGAACTCATGATAGGATAGGAGGAAGAAGGGATTGTTTCATGCTTTAATTCTCAAAGCTTCAGCTGTTGTAATGAATTCACAGTTTAATGATTAATACCTGATTTGGGAATTGCTGTTCATTCGCCTTATATGAAGTAGCCCAGCAGCATCCACTGGCGGCTAAGGGCCCAGCCTCTAGTTGATTGTGCTGCTGCTGTATATTATATTTCTAGTTCATGCATGATTTTGCTTATCAGCTTTATTCGGTAATCTTGTATGTTCTATTAGTTTACATCACAACTCTGTTACGTTTGATCTATCAAGTAATCTCATTCTCTGAGACAGAAATATCATATCGACTTTGCAATGCATTGCTGTTATTTTAATCATTGATATAATGTTGTTGATCCTTACAGAATGTTATTGTTGTTCTATTATAGAGTATCCGTGTTGTAACACTTATTAATTGGTATCACTGAATTCATCTTAGAGATTATATTTCCTTGCGATTGTTGAATCTATTAACGTTGTTGTTCCATTACAAAATACAGTCGTGTTCTTTATAACTAAGACTGATAATTGGATTACCATATTAGATTACTATTAAGTTGTGTTGTGTGTTAAATTATTGTGTATTTATATTTGACTTTCCAACATTGTTTCATATTCCATCATTAATCAATGTTGTTCTATTTCCGTGTGCTGTCCGATTTATTCTTAGAGTAAAGATTTCTATTAATTTGGCTTTGTTGTTATTCATTTCCATTAATTAGAGTTTGTTGTTCAGATTCCTTTAATTACAGTTTGCTGCCCATTTACTTTGTTGTTCATTTCTATTGATTAATTGCAAGAGTTTGCTTTTAAAAAGGTTTCCTAGTTTACTTTCAATAACAGCTTTAGTTCAATTTCTATTTCCTTTTAATTGCTTTAAAGCAGGACTGTCAATTGTACAGAACATTGGTTATTGCTTCCTCGTTCCCAGATTGATTGTCTTGTTCCAATTTGATTTCAATTGCATCAATATCTAGAGGAATGAGTTATTGCGACTGTATCCTTGATTGATGGTTGTTTGAGTGAATGATTTAGTTCCGAACATTTCAATTTCTTGTTGTTCCAATTAGATTTTGTTTCAAGCATTTATTTAATTTTGGATTTTAAGCACTATACTGCAAAACATTACTCTTGAGTAAATAGCCGGCTCAGACTGAGTACACTCTTGAAATAAAAAGTCGTCCCTGGGTTGACAATTAATGTGAAGGTAATTAGGAGTTAAAAAGACACCTTTTATCACTCGACATTTTGGCGTCGTTGCCGGGGAGAGTGTAGCTATTTTTAAAGAGTAGTGTGCATCTGATGAGTGCCTGCTAGGAGAGAATTGGGTATTAAAAACAGAAGGTAAGAACCTATGTACAGAGCATGTAACAGCCTTGCTCTCCTGCCCGCTCTCCGGCATATTTGTTAATTTTTTTGGTAGAAATAGATGTTTGAATTTATGTGTGAATGACTAAAAAAAAATAGAAATTTTGAAAAATGAATCATATGATTTCACTCAAGTGGTGATGTAAGCACCACCCATTTCACTAACTAATTGACAAGAACATTTAAAGAAGAAGCTTCAAAGGAATACATGAAGAACATCTTCTGTTATGGTAAGAGATGGCTCACATTTCTACTTTTGAATTTCCTGCTCAACTAATTCCACACCCTCACCACAATAAACTAGTACAACATGCTTACAATGTTGAATTGTAAAATTTATCCACCCTTCCCACCCATTCTATCTCATATGCACCATTAGAAAAATTTACAATGAGATTCAGAATGTTTCAAATTCAAAAATTGTAGAAGTTATGGGAAAAAATGAGGTTTCTTTTAGATTGCATCAACAAGCCATTTTAAAAAGCTCAAAAACTTCATCGTATGATGGCTATGGGAAATCAAGAAAGTAAAGAATATATTGAAGATTGGTTTCACTCCATCACTTGTTTGCAACATCACTCCATACTTCAACAATTTTTGACACCATTTTTTTCAAGGGAAAATGGCTTCTCATACCCTAATTTTTATCAACTTGTATTTTTCAAATTTGGGTATGTACATACTAGATGCCCCTATTTCTAAAATGGTTCCACTGGAAATACTCTTATACATAAACATATTCGATTCTCAAAGAAGAGTAGGATAGTGGAGAAAATAAAATAAATAAAGACAAATAAATATATTTTGTTTTTATGTAAAACTAATTGTTTTTTGTTGCAACATGCTATGAAAATCAACATCGGTGATAAATGTTTCAATTCATTTGTGTATGTATATGAATTATAATGGAAATAATATTTCTACAAACACTCATATTCACTTTTATTACCAATTTGAAAAAATATTTGAATATCATATTTTTTTTGGCTTGTGGGCTTCATGAAATTTCTGAAAACACAGTCGGGACAGTAATTTTTTGAGGGATCAAAAGGGAATATTTTTAAAAACTATTTATATCATATGTAGCCCTTGATTTATACTTTCCAACCCAATTTGAATCACTCAATTTGGATTTGAAACAAAAAAAAGTTAGAACCAAAACATTGACAGGGTGTCTAGCGGGCAGCTCAGGAACAGAGTTTGGACAGTCAGTTTTTGGAGATCTAAATGAACATATTTTTAAATCCTGTTTCCATGGTAGATTTCTCTATGAATATAGTTTACAATGCAATTTTAATCACTCATTTTTGATATCGTATGGGGAAGTTATGATTAAAATACTGACTGCCTATCGTAAATCAACACCCTCAAAACTCTGTCTTTTCAGCTATTCCTTAGAGTGTTTGACCTATCAATTATTCTTGTCTTCAGAACCTATTTCTATTGGAGATAAATAAATAAATATAATTTCATTTTCAATTTCAATAATTTGAATCTGACATCAAACAAAGAATCTATGCTTAAAACATTAACTGTTGGTCTAAGTCGGGTAATCGAAAATGACTCTGTAATGCAAGTTGTTCTAACTAAAATTGACATATCATATCATTGAATATTTAAAACCTGTTTCTACTAGATATAAAACTTTGAATTAGTTCTCATTTGTCTTTGGAATCACTCAATTTGGATGAAAAACAAAGAAGTTGTGATTAAAACACTGCTGGTTAGTATGGTCGACCACTGCTCTCCCACAAGTGACATAAATTTTACTTTGTTATTTCCTCAGTGGATTTGTTATACAGAGTAACTACTTGTTGTTTTTTTCATAATTCTTGGATTAGGGGAGCCTGATCACTTCTCTTTCTCCATGATTTAATGTTTTATTGCAGGTAGACACTCGTTTTTTTTGCAGGTCCTAGGAGAAAAAGAATGTCAATTTATGGACGAGTGATTCTTGAAAGAAATTTTAAATGAAACAAATGAATTTCATCCAACTCATTACCCAACGGATTCATAATAGAAGAAATGAAGAATTGATTTCCATTTGAAGATTCATGTCATGTCTTTGCTGCCAAAACATTTCTTGAATAGATCATTTTTTTACATAATATCATAGCTGTTGTAACTTAATTTACTTATTTACATACTGTTTTTTAAATAAAATGTTGTTTCTTTTCTGATCTCTCTTATATTTTGTGTTTTAGGTGTTGTTTAATTCAAACTGTAACCCATCCTCAGCATCAATGCAATGAACAACTAATTCATTCTTTGGTGCTTGCATTTTATGCTTGTGCATTTTGCTGTTCCTTTTCTGAAGGGATAGCATTTGTGTGCACTTTTGTTGTTTCTACTGTTCCTTTTTCAAAGGGACAACATTTTTGTTTTGTTGTTCATTTTCAAAAGAACATCACCTTTTGTGTCAGTTGTTCCTTTTCCACGGTTCATTTGGTTGTTCCTTTTTCACGTTTTGCTATTCCTTTTCGAAATGGAACAACACTTCTGCACTTTCACTTTTTGCTGTTCCTTTTCGAAATGTAACAACGCTTCTGCACTTTCACTTTTTGCTGTTCCTTTTCGAAATGGAATAGCACTTCTACACTTTCACTTTTTGCTGTTCCTTCTTGAAATGGAACAGTGCTTATGCACTTTCACATTTTGCTGTTTCTTTTCGAAATGGAATAGCGCTTCTGCACTTTCACATTTTGCTGTTCCTTTTCGAAATGTAACAGTGCTTCTGCACTTTCACTTTTTGTTGTTCCTTTTCGAAATGGAACAACACTTCTGCACTTTTACGTTTTGCTGTTCCTTTTCGAATAGAACAACACTTCTGCACTTTCACGTTTTGCTATTCCTTTTCGAATGTAACAACACTTCTGCACTTTCACTTTTTGTTATTCCTTTTCGAAATGGAACAACATTTCTGTACTTTCACATTTTTGCTGTTCCTTTTCAAAGAACAACATTTTCGCATTTTTTGTTGTTCCTTTTAAGGAACAACACTTTTTTGTGTGTATTTTTGCTTTTTTGGTATGCATTTTCTTTGGTGTTCCCTACACAGAACACCACTTTCTTTTTGAGCGTTTTTGTTGTTCCTTCAAAAAAGGCAACACTTTGGGAGTATTTTTTAGAGAAACCCTTCCTTCCTCTTGTGGGATTATTCCTAATTCGTCTCAACCTCATTTTACTGATTCCCTTTCATGGCATGAAGTACACTACTTTTATGAGGACAAGAATTATGGATTCTATTAAAGTGAGTTAATATCATCCAGGTTATGATCTTTAACAGGACAACTCCTTGATGATAGTTTATTTTCAAAAGGGACACAATTATTTATATACTACTTTACTGCATTGTTTTCTGCTGTACATGATACTGATTGATCATCTTAATACCATGTTGGTTATATCCTTCATGGTTATAATCTTCTCTATCTGTAATACATGAGATTATGGGTATATTTTTTTTTTCTATTGACATGTTCAACTTCTTCCACCATCCCTGCTCTTAAGGAGTACTGAGCCTCCCTCTCTTTATTATAAAAATGTGTAATAACAACAAAATTTTGTTCGCAGATGGAGGATAGGGGGTCTCATTATGAGCCAGCCTACCATGTTCATAAGGCTGTAACAAAGTGACATTCCCATTATGGCCACCACATCAGGGTTATGATCCATTGGATAACCAAATTATCCTTGGAACAGGAGGTCTCATCAGGAGCCGGCCTAATCACTTTTGCTATATCCTGGTGAATGGCAGTGTGGTTATCTGGTTACCACGCCAGCACACTGATATCTTCTGTAGAACAGCACTGGAACTCTCCATTTATAAATTGAGAATCCTGGCTCATATGGGTTAAAAGGCAACCCTATTGAGGCTATGGACGCCTACTAGCAACAGAGGCTCTGCTTATGGTATTGAAGTTATATCTTATCGTCAATTATTACTATAATACCCTTTCTTATTCTTTGTTTTTATCAGAGAAGTTATTTCCTTAATTTTTTTTTCCCTATTTTGAACCTTTAGGCATGAGAAATTGTTTTATGCTCAATCACATCATTTTCAGCTAGAATACCGTCAGTAAAGCATCTTTTTGACATATTGTTGTTCTTTTTCTTTTTTCTCATAACTTATCATCAATCCAAAGCATCCTATCTCTTATTCATAACTATCTTTACACACTCTGCTCTCATTATAACCATAACTCTTGCCGTCCTATCATTGATATGTGTACTCTGCTTCATTTACTGATGTATTGTTCATTCCCTTGCCTTGCCGTCAACATAACCCCTTTCATAGGCTTTATGGTCATGGAATTACTTTTCCAATTGGAAGGGGGAATGTATGCATTATGGGATTGCATGCGATATGGTTACTACACTCTGCCATCACTTGTTGATTTGATAAAATATTAGTAATGCATGTATACAAAAGTTTTTCTGATTGAAATTTTTTCATGCATCTTATCTGTTGCTATTCAAAACTAACACTATGGATTCAAGAACATTGTATGCAACATAGTGATTTGTTTACCAGAGAACAACAAGTATGGGCAAAATTCTATTCGCAGCATGACCACACTATTGCAACTAAGAGACTCGAGAAACTCGCAAACATGAACAATTCATCAAACATGATGTGCTTGCCTGGATTCCACCTTTTGCATCACTTTCAGCGCCAACTTTGTCTACATCAGCTTCAACAAATGCCAGTACATATATGTCATTCTATAGGTAAAAATTGAGGTAAAATAGTATAATTTTCTGATTTATTACGAATTTAGGAGAATTTAATGAAAATCCATTTTGATCATTATTTATCATCCTTCATTTCACATTTTTACCACTTCACATTTTTCAGCAGCATATCATCTTTCGGTTTGGGGGAGTGTCGCTTTCATTCATTTCTTTCTTATGACCATGTCATTCATATTCTTTATCATCCATTGTTATTCTTCTTTATTCTCAACACCTCCCTTATTCCATGTTGTTTTACACCAAGCATAGAATTCAACAGCTGGTAGCAACCACCTCTATTTTTTTTCTAGCATTGCATGAGGGCATGCTAGTTCTTTAGAGAGGGGGAGGAATTGCTACGCATGATGAATGTTTTCTACTTTCTTTCTCATTTAAGACATACAATTTCAGTGCAGAATTTGATTTCCATAATATTTTTAAAACTATGAACTCAATTCTTGTGATTTTTGGAAAACACATACGTATCATTAAAATATACAAACCCAGATAATTTCAAGATAAATTGGTTCATAAAATTTCGGAAATCATGCACTCTCACCTACAGCCATTTTGTTTATATCTCATGATCTGTGCATCAAAACGATCTGATTTTTGGATCATAGAGGCATTCATATATTACAAATCTACTTGCACAATTTCAACAAAATTTGGTTTGTAGTTTTGAGAAAATGGTTAATGAAGTTTGTTGTCACTTATATCATATTTTGCTGCAATTCCATATATACATATAGTTGAATTTCAATGTAAAAATTGTTATGCCTTCATCAAGATTGCTAAAAGTGAATATTCATTAATTAAGGAAGAATTCATTTGTTCTATCCATTTCATGAACTGGGATGAACACATGTTTTATTGCTTGGTTAACACATGGGTTTTGTCTTTGGGTTGCATGAGGACATGCAACATATTGAGTGTGGGGGTATGTTGGGTCGTTAATATGCCATTATTATTATCACTTTTTGAACACTTATTCCACCCATTTCTACCATTCTTCATCACGTCATTTATCATAATTTATCATATAATTCCATTTTACAATGATTTATGTTCTTATGTAAAAATATTATTTATTCTCCTTTATTTCTAATAAATTGATGATTATGCGTGATTTTATCAATGATAGTTTTAATAAATTGGTTCGAACATTATTCACCATTTTTAGCCTCCAATACAACTTCCAGATTGAAGATTTGATCATTAAATATTCCAACTCAGAAATTCACTGGTATAAGAAGTGACAGTTTTGCAGTTGAGATTCTGGGAAAATGAAGAAGAATCTGGGAAATCCGGAACATGAGTTTTGTCCAGAACGGACCCAATTAACTTTACCAAAGAACAGTTTTCCCAAATTTAGCATGTATTGAGAGAAACGCAGGGTTCTTCGAGCATGATTTTCTCAGATTTGTTGTTGCGGCCGTCCTCCAAATCTCAGTTGCAAAGCCAAATTCGCCATGCTCTTGTTGAAAGATGGATGGAAATATATCTTCTTGTTGATCAATTGGTTGGAAACAATCTAATTTTGTAATAGAAATCTTGTTGTAATTATCTCTATTGTAACTTCTCTCTGATCTCTCTATTTAAATGAAAACAGAGATTAGAGATGGGGATGGGGAAATGATGGAAAAATGATGGAGAATTAAGGATTCAGAATTACGAATTCATGATAGGATAGGAGGAAGAAGGGATTGTTTCATGCTTTAATTCTCAAAGCTTCAGCTGTTGTAATGAATTCACAGTTTAATGATTAATACCTGATTTGGGAATTGTTGTTCATTTGCCTTATATAGCATCTGCTGGCGGCTAAGGGCCCAGCCTCTGGTGGATTGTGTTGCTGTTGTATATTATATTTGTAGTTCATGCATTGTTTTGCTTATCAGCTTTATTCGGTGTTACCTGGTATAGTGTCCACTTGGAGCTACTATTCCCTCTAAGACTGGTAGCTATCTTAGAGACAAATAAGTAAAGTCTACTTTCGCTTTCCTTTATGAAAATAGATAAGAGTGGAACAAAGGACACCAAACTTAGTCTTGCACTTGGTTTCCTTGTTTGATTCCTCTCCTTCCTGATAGGTCCTTGCCGCTTCTTCTTCGTTTGCCCAGCTACAAAGAGCACCTGTGGAGTCACAACAACATACTACTATCGAAGAACAGAGATCTATATTCATAAATAACACAGGACCAGAGATGTGTTAACCATACAAATGCATATATAAGCAAACATACAAGAATATGGAGGAAAACTTGAATAGCTTTATTAAGATCAAGAATAGCAAGAGGATTATAACCATATGTTCTGACCTAGCATCATCCTCCAGCAAGAAATCCCTTCTTCACCTCAAGTAAAGCTTAGATCACCCAACACTATGAAGTTACACCAGAAAACCAATAGCACTTCTCTACAAGATACAAGGTTCCAGCCTCTGGATCTCTGTGATGAGGGATCCATATATATATGATTATAGGGGGGTGAGTCATCTTTTTGGGTCTTGATTAGTGTCCTCTCTCTAATAGTTATTGATTCCACTTGGAGACTAATGATCTCTTACTCATCCCTAGTCGAAAACAGAGGCAAGTGTTAGAGGGGAAGCTTCTGGAAGATTCCATGATCTTCCACTTCGCAAATTGTCCCTGCCATTTGTCCATTCCCGACCATCACAACCTATAGAGGGGCCATTCAGTATGCATCACGCCCTTTAAACTGGGAAGGTGATATGCATCGCACCCTCTGCACTGGGTATTCAGTATGGTCCAGTTTTGACCCTTTCTGAGCAGTTTTTAGTGGAGAAATTCTAGGAGATGATGTAATCAGCTGACCTTGTCCCTTTACACAGTGAAGCAACACTTTTAGGGACTTAGGAGCCCTCAGTTTATGGACATTTATGATTGGGGTTGCAGTGCCCAAAAATGTCTATAACATTTGGTAATCTGGTATGTTCTATTAGTTTGCATCACAACTCTGTTATGTTTGATCTATCGAGTAATCTCATTCTCTAAGACAGAAATATCATATCGACTTTGCAACGCATTGCTGTTCTTTTAATCATTGATATAATGTTACTGATCCTTACAGAATGTTATTGTTGTTCTATTACAGAGTATCCGTGTTGTAACACTTATTAATTGGTATCACTGAATTCATCTTAGAGATTATATTTCCTTGTGATTGTTGAATCTATTAATGTTGCTGTTCCATTACAAAATACAGTCATGTTCTTTATAACTAAGACTGATAATTGGATTACCATATCAGATTACTATTAAGGTGTGCCGTGTGTTACGTTATTGTGTATTTATATTTGACTTTCTAGCGTTGTTTCATATTCCATCATTAATCAATGTTGTTCTACTTTCGTGTGCTGTCCGATTTATTCTTAGAGTAAAGATTGCTATTAATCTGTCTTTGTTGTTGTTCATTTCCATTAATTAGAGTTTGTTGTTCAGATTCCTTTAATTACATTTTGTTGCCCATTTACTTTGTTGTTCATTTCTGTTGATTAATTGCAAGAGTTTTCTTTAAAGAGTTTTCCTAGTTTACTTTCAATAACAACTTTAGTTCAATTTCTATTTCCTTTTAATTGCTTTAAAGCAAGACTGTCAATTGTAGAGAACATTGGTTATTGCTTCCTCATTCCCAGATTGATTGTCTTGTTCCAATTTGATTTCAATTGCATCAATATCTAGAGGAATGAGTTATTGCTACTGTATCCTCAATTGATGGTTGTTTGAGTGAATGATTTAGTTTCGAACATTTCAATTTCTTGCTGTTCCAATTAGATTTTGTTTCAAGCATTTATTTACTTTTGGATTTTAAGCACTATACTGCAAAACATTACTTTTGAGTAAATACCCACCTCAGACTAAGTACACCCTTGAAATAAAAAGTTGTCCCTGGGTTGACAATTAATGTGAAGGTAATTAGGAGTTAAAAAGACACCTTTTTATCGCTCGACAGTACGTTGGCTAGCTGAATCTTACTCTTGTCTGAGTTGATACTCTGCACTCTGCAATACACATCAATTTGTTTGATCCAATTATCCAGCTTCTCTGCATTCAACTCCGAATCATATATGGGTAAATCAAATTTAACATCTAATTTAATCAAAGATGTCTTCTTTTTATGTTCAGGGCTATTAGGAGGTGTGAGAAAGCTTTCTTCTTTCCCTTTGCCTTTTGAATGGTCATGGAGGAGAGATTCTTCTTCTCCTTTATCTTGTTTGGAGCCTGATGAATTTTCATCTTTATGTTTCCTAAAGTCCTTATACATTTCCTCTACCATGGACCTCATGCCCAGGAAACTATCTATAAACTGAGGGTTTGGCCCCAAGGGACTTTCCTCTAGCATTTTCTTCTAAAGATAGACTCTTCCAATTTCTGGGTTAGTCTCAACCAACTCTCCTTCTCCTAACTTAAGCTTTGATCTAGTTATCATTCAATAGCAAAATCCAACACAAGCTTGCCTAACCTTAAACAACCTAAAGCTCTGATACCACTTGATCTGAAAATCACTCGTGAATGATCTCAGTTAATTAATGAAGGTATTACAGACTCATGTGTTGGGGTGTGTCTATGTTATTTTAAGCAATGGATCGATAAGATTGTGAAATACATAGACACTTGAAACAGTAAGAGAAACACAGTAAGCAAATACAAAAACACAACAAATTTAATAAGGAGTTCACCCAATCCTCCTGGGCTATGTCTCCTAGTCCAGCTTCAATGGTAGCCTTTTCTATTGTGTCTTAAAGTAGAGATTTTACAATAAGGAGCTCAATTTGAGTCTCACTTAACATATGATGATTAGTATGGTGGTAATTGGATCCCCCAAGCCTCTAGAGTACATAGACTCCCCCTTGCTGAATCCCGACCTCAACTGGTCTCGATGGTATGAGCCCAAGTTGTTACTCAATACTGGACAAGTATACACAGAGGAGTTGCTTGAACCTCTCAAGCCTTCTCTGGAGTTCACAGATTCTCAAACTCTCTTTGTCTCTGTCTGCTCGACATTGCCTTTGCTCTGCAGGTCAGCTCGGCTTTTTCTGTTCTCTACAATTCGCTTCTTTCTCCACTTTTGTTCCACTCTGCTCTTTTTATGTTCATGGCTTGAAGCCAATCTATTCCCTGATTGTTCGTTTCCTCTTCTCGTCTCTCTAGTTCACCTGCCTCTGTCCGCTGGAATTCCCCTACTCTACGTCATCATCACTATGGAACGTTGCACAGAGAGGTGGCCAGTTGTTGCCTTACGGACTGAGTGTCAATTTTCTTTGAATGGTCATTATTTCCATTATTCTAGGATTTGCTCGCAAAACTGATTCTTCTACCAGCTTAGCAGTCATGTCGGACCTCAACTATTTATGTACCTTAGTCTATTTCCCCTCTAAATCCGGTTATCCATCGGGTTGATCCTCTGTCGTTGATCTAGAGCCTCCAGATCCTACAGTCTCCATTTATATCGCGCAGGTAAGTTGCTCGACCATTACTCACATGGTGTAAGTGGTTTTCTCTCTCATCCACTAGACACATGTCACCCAGTGTATGGAATCACACTGAACTCAACCAAACCCACCTACCGCTCGACATGCATGTGATATCCTACCGGTTTTGGGTGCGGGACCCGCTTTCTAATGCTTTCCACACAGCTTCCCTATTTTCCTCATGACTGAGTGCTCGGGGCTTTCCTTCTCTGAGGATTTTGCCTTGCGATATGCGATTAGCACTTTGGCTAATCGCGTATTAGAAACTGCCTCTGTTTCTGGATCTGGGCTTCCCATTTGCCAATTTGCATCCATGCGCGGTCTCCATGCGCCAATGGTCAGTGCGCTTTGATCGAGGGTCCTCGTTTTTCCGTGCTGGCCACAATTGCCATTGTCCAGAGGTCATTTCTGATAAGCTTTGTTATTCATAGGATTTGATCTGACATAATTTGAAACAGTCACGAAAAATGTTTAAGGATCCAATTTAGATCAAGAGACAAGCCACTCTTGTTTGAGGATGTATGACCTTGCTATGATAAAGAGTCTTCCATGTACATCATCATCATTCCCAACATTATATGAACTGACATCCACTATCTTGACACTGGGCCCAGAGACGTATTCCACACTGGATGAACTCTGTTATCAAATGTGTTGTGTTCATGATTTGTTGATCATTGTCATGTTTCCTCTTGTTTAAGAATGCACCTATGTTCTTTTATGCTCTTTAAAATGAAATTCTAAACAACATCACAGAAGAAAAAGGTTTTGTATAATTCTGGTAGTTGAAGGAACCCGGATCAAGTTTGGTATCAGAGCAGTATTCTTACTGATGTGAATTGCAAGTGTGAACAATTAAACATGCAACAATGGAGGATGACAAAGAAATTTATGAGGCTTTCCTAAGGATGTCAAAAATGGAGGACATAATGTATGAAGCTTATGAGGAACAGGAGAAAGAAAGAGCAGAGAATGATGCTCCATCCACACCTTCCAGTGTACATTCATCGCCTTCATTGTCTTCTCATCTTTTGAATGAGCAGATCAATCAGAACCTTCAAGCAGGTAACGTTGAATTGAAGATTCTTATACAAGAATTGGTCATGTAATTAAGCATTTAATTTTCAAAATATTGTAGCACAGGTTTGCAGAGGATGCAAGTGTCGGCTCATCGCTTATGACTTCGATGAACAAAGGTGAAGAAGAAGGAAGGGTAACTTGTCAGGACACTTGTGGTGCAGACAACATACTAAGTAGTTGCAGATTATTTTCATGCTTTTGGAGGACCAAAATCTCCTCAGTGGGGAGGAATGATTGAATTGGCTCCAAAAAGGCTAAAAAATAAAAGTCTTCAAAATGTAGCCAAACAAATACTAAGTTATAGTGCTTGTCATTATGATCCCGATGGCATTGACAACACTCAAATATGAGATCATATGACCAACTTATGGCTCTTTAAAGCTTGAAAAGACAAGGAAAAAGCAATGCCCACAACATGCCACATGGTATCCCAGTCAGCAGGTGGGACCCATTAATTTTATGTGGTGACTAATTGACCAATGGTCCAATGACACATGGCATATCCGTACTCGTATTAACCCTAAACAATAAGAAAAAAACACAAATATTAAAATTTTAATACCAAGTCATATTAATATATGGTTATTATTAACCATATAAAACAAAAGTTAAAAAAGAAACATTATAAAATACAAATTATATAACAAATAATCCAAGATACCTTAGAGTATATGGTTTATTGAAAACCATATAAAATGGAAAAAAAGTGGTTAATAAAATATGATTATAACACCATTCATGAAAATATATGTTAAATTGTAGCATGGTTGTATAAACAAACAACATACAGTTGCAAAACAAAGATGTTACAAGGAATACCAACAAAAACTGCTCCAAACAGTTATACATTAATACAAACACCATGTATCCACCAAACGTAATAAGGGCAATGCATATACCTTAACCGCCATCCAAAAACGTTGTGACATTTAAACCGTATGTCATATATTGAATTAGTTACCAAGTTGAAATATGGTAAACTGCGAAAAAGAAAAACCTAAGTTGGGGAGGCGAGGGATTCGAACACTGACCTCCAACAACATAATCGCCTCTGCCACCAATGAGCCATGACTTGTTTCTTTGATGGCTCTGCAGAAATGAAAATACTTAATCATTCCTAATGCATTTGCACTAGGGGGAGAATTGACGGACCACAGAAGAGCAAAGGTGCAGGCGGAACCAGGAGGCCAAAACCATGTGCTGTAGATTTTGAGACAAGAATATTTTGCAGGAATATTCTCATAATCTTTGATGCTTGTGAGGAATCTTTGAGATTTCGTGGGAGGTAAAATTTTATTGTGTCGAAATGTTATCAAGTTTACAGTCATTTTTCTCAGATTTTATGTTGGCTTGTGGGGGCCTGACCTAGGTTCAGAGGTGTTTTAGCCAAACAAATCTCGGTACTACTTGCCCTTTCGGCAATAGTTCGTAGAGCGTGGACTGATGTCTCATCTAAAGTAGTATGGGAGGGTGCTAGAACCAGGTTTCCACACCCTGGGGATGTTTGATGAGCTTTGGCGATCCACGATTTGACCCTGCGCGCACGTCGCTACCCACATCTATTAGTCCCCCCCAACCTGTGATGTTGCCTTCGCGCAACCCTACTCAGGGCGCAATCCATGTTATTACCCAAGTCCCTCACTATTAACCTGCTATTGCCCGATTACTTAACTTATTTGTTTAAGTCTAGCGATAATTAATAGTATATCCAGCAATCATATAAGTGTGCGCGATAAACAAAACACTATAAATGTATAGAATGCAATTTACAAGCAGATGCATAGAAATTGGAATCAACTTCTCTTTATTATTCTTCATTTAAGGTTATAGACTTGACATTGGCCTACGCACTCAACTCCAGGGGTCCGTGCACTCAGCTGTGGACTCTACTAGGCCTCTGCGCACTCTGCTGCAGAGCCTCTTCCTACTACTATGACCCAATACACTTAAACTCTTACTCTATGCTCCAACCATTCGTACTCATTTATCTCCAGTTCCCTAGTTAGCTATCTTTACAACTTAGAGCCTCGCTCTATTTATACAATCCCATGGTCTGCAAACCATGGGTAGGCTAAGATGACATTTCATTATATTACAAAACTTATGGCAAACAACCCTATGACTCAACCTATACTTCGCGCTCTGTGCCCGCAATTAGCGAAGTTTTACAATACATTTGATCAAAACTTTAGCTTTGAGCCCCAAAACATGTTGTGGGGGGGGATTCCATGCCCAACGGGCCCCCAACACAAACATCATGACTCGTCCCGAGTCACTTAGCTGGTGCAACGATCTTGGTGTGAAGCCCTTCCAACTAGTCCCACACTACTCGGAGGTCTATAGTGCACTATTCTGCAGTTTGTTGGACCTACTGCATGCCCTCTTTCTATACTTCTTTGTGAGGATCAAATCCCTGCCTTAGCGCGTAGAGCCCCTACATCTGTGCGAGCTTGCCCTGATATCTACTGTAATGGTGAAGGCCTCATCAATCCATGGATGGACGCGCACTTTGAGAAGTGCCTCTTTCTATCTTGTGGCATCCACCTGCTCTTTTAGTGCCCTTGCTTGCTCCATCTTTACGAGCCGTTGAGTGAGGATGACTGTCTACACAGTTCCTCAGACACTATCGTACTGCTCCTGAAGTTCACGCGCTTCTATTTCCAGGTGTTGTATTTTGTGGTCCTCCTACAAGGATGTGAGGACACTAAAGGCTTGGTCCAATATACCAGTACAGTCCTGCACTGCTCGTCCAATTTCTTCCAACCCTGTTTGGATAGCACTAACACACTGCTCTCTAACTTCCGAGGGAGTGGAAGGCCGCGCCTTCAGCCATAGCTTGAAAATCTGGGGATTCAGCTCCAATTGCACTTACGTTGTTTTCTCTCATGCGTTTCAGACTCCACTTGCCAAACAGTGGATCCGTAATTCTGTTGACAGGTCCGCGACGATGGACAACTCTGGGATGCGCCGACACGCTTCATCAACTGTCTGCACTAACAACTGGTTTTGTGATGCCAGTTCATCATGTTGCAGGCTGAGCTGCTCTATGTTGATCTTTTGCTCACTCATCACCTGAATCGCGTGGCCCTCCCTGGCACAGAGCTCTGTTGTTATTCCATCCCGCAGTTGGTACAGTGTGTCTCATTGAAGGGCAACCAAATTAAGGCCAAGTCCCTTGATCCTACTAACCGTGGCTTTGTCAATCTCATTCTATGTTGCTAACACCCCTTCTGGTAGCACTATGGTATTGGGCATCCTTGCACATAGCATCTGCTCTGCTGCTGATGTGCCTACTACAAAGTAGGTGGCTACGGTTCCTTCCTGTGGGGGCCGCACCTTTAGTTCCTCGAGCTGTGCCCTTAGGGCCCCCAACATAGTCTGCTGCTCCGACATGGCTGCTTGGAGTGATTCCTTGGTGACATCATGAACTGTCTCGCCGATGTCATAGAGGTCACCTTCTGTTAACGTGATCGGGTCGATGGCCAATTTGGAGGCCTTGACCTTTTTCCATGGACCCGATCTCTCTGTGACGCATGGCCTTTTGAGTTGGGTGGAAGTTGTGCCCTGGTCTGCGCCTTCTTCTACAAGGTCTGTGTCCTCTGCCTCCTGCCTTGTAGACAATTCCTGGTCCTCCTCTACCTGCATTGTTGTGCCCCTTGTTGTTTATGTTGTTGCTGCTACTTCAGCAGTCTTTGCCTGCTCCGCGGCTACCTGTGCTACCTCACTGACTACCCTTAACTCTGTTGCCACTTTTTCATTGCGCCTCTTCTCAGCCAGCTTCATGACATGCAGCTTGGCCTCATCCTTTCTTTTTTGTGCTGCTATCCTATCCAACTCCACCAAATTCGAGGCGTGCCACTCGAGAGGCCATGATTCTAACACTATAAATATTGCATCATCAATGGTGATGAAGGGGAGCTTGGTCCACTACTGCATCGGATCCTTTTGTGCCTTGAAGTAAATATTATGCATGTCCACCTTGAATTCTGGAAAGCTCCACAGACTATTGTGCACTGTGGGGGACAGGCGCGGCCTCCTATTAATCCACATCCAGATGATCACCTTCATGAGCACCCAGAAGATATTTTTATCGTGAATCTGGTTCGTGTCCTTAGTATCCCAGAGTGACACATACTTTGTGGCCTCTGGAAAGTCACGCTCAATGCTCGAGAACCGAGTGTCCTCCAGCAGTTCTCCTGGTACCAGCAAAATGAATAAGAGAAACCACACGTAGTGGAAGGTCTTACCTTTATCCTAGGCTTCCTTGCAGTTGATTGCGAATTCCTTGCCGAGGAACTCGGCCTAGTTGAATTGGGCCCCCTCTATGTATTTTTTAGCAAATTTAACTACCGGCACTGGTACTTCATCGCCGTAACATTTTCACATTACCTACCCGACCAGGAGTTGGGTGGCTATGCACACCGCTTTATCCTTGATACTGCTGATGGCATAACCCCTCCTTTTATTCTCGAGCTTATATTTTTTCTTCATGGCTTCTACGAGAGCCAAATCGTCACTTTTCCCTGTTATTGTCGCGGGGTCCTTTCCCTTCGAGGGAAGCCAAGAAATTCTGTGGATGAGATCCGTTGTGATGGGAATAGCCTCCTCTAGCCATAAGTACCCATCATGCACCAGGAAAAGCAGCTGCCTAATGATGAAAATAGTGATGGGCGCATGGTGAAAGTGTGGTATCCACAATAGATGAAGCAATATGGCCTTCTACACACCACGTAGCCATTTTTGCAGCTGTAATGTGATCACCGGCCCCTCCATAGTCTATTTCATTAGGCTCTCCATCTCTAAGTGTGGGAACTTCTCGCTATTCGTGAGGTCCCGATCTTCGAATTTCAGGGTAGGTACACGTCCTAGGAGCGGATCTTCAAAGGTAATTCCATCGGGGAGGAGTGGGGTCTATATCACACTCTTCGTTGCATCCAAATCCTTTGGTACCTTAGCTTTCCCCTTTCGCAGAGGGACATACTCGGGCAATTTTGCTGTAGAGCGCATTGGTTGGATGTCCGCCTCCAATTCTTCTTCCTCTTCAACCTCAGCAATCATAGCCTGTAAGTCCTCCTTCTCTTCATCTGACTCAATGGTGATAGCCTTGCCCTTTTCTTCCATTGAGAGCTTAGCAAACCATGGATTCCTCGGGGACATGCAGACTGGTCCCACTGCCTGGTTATATTTTTTGGGTCTTGGCATTCGAGGTGATTTCGGGATTTTTGGCGCAACCTCAGTACCTTCAAGAACATTGTGTACCATGGGGTTCTACGCGGCCTCACTGGCGGTTCCTTCTACAAAGCCCAAACCTCTCCTAGTAGTCACCATCTTGTTTGAACTATATGTGGTCTTTCGCTAACTTAGGGACACTCTGTGCTCTAATCAACTACTCAAATCTCAAGTGAACAAGTGTTGTCTCGTGGCTAGCCCCTGGAGTTTTATAGCGCATTTTGAATTCAAATTCAACTATTCCCCCCAATTCTAGGCCAATAATGCTTTCTTGGTGGTAGATTGTCCCAAATCTTGCCCTTAATTCGTGTCTTAAATCCCTACCGCCCACTCCATTTGGCCTCAAATCAGACATCCCATCATGAACAGTGACACTAACGGTCACTTCCCAGCCTACCCGCGTGGCAGCGTAGCCCCTCGTGTGCAGGCGCGAACCTTGTGACATGCTGATTCTGCGTGCGCCTCCCTTATCATGCAGCTCCCAAATAGAATCTTTTATAGTCCCGCACTCTCTTTCAACTGCTTGGAGTATTGAGACTGTGCTTCCTACGGATAGTCAAGTGGTCGCACCACCTGTGCGAGGCTTCAACTCACCTTCCAATATAGTCTGTAGAAAATCGCCCATTTCCCTCGCGACAGCCGGCTGCCGCGCGTTCTATCGTATGTAGTGCTCTACCCTGGTTACTGCGTTTGGTGAGATGTGGTCATAGCCATGGTAGCAGAGTCATAAATTCTCAGCAGCAATCTTCTAATTCAGTGGTATGATCATTCACACCTTGCCTTGTCATCCTTGGTTTATCAACAGGACATGCTTACTTGATCTCGTTTTCGAGCCTCTTGACCTCTGCATCCATCAAAATGCTTTTCTTCCTCAGTTGTACCCGGTTTTTTTGAGTTCGTGAAGACTAAGGTTCCCTCGCCGAATGGCTTCTTGAAGCCTTATGTGTTCGACCTCGCGTAGCTGTGTGATTTCTTTGTCTTGAGCTTCCCACACTATCAAATCTATGGTAGCTATTACTTATGGATTCCCCTTTGTATTCTCTTCAGAAATTACAGTCCCTACTCTGTTCCACACTTTTGGAAACGTTTTCGTGGTTAGGGTTTTTCACATGGTCCTATAGGCCCATCGAACTGCTAGTATGCGCAGGTCCCAATCAGTGCATCTCGCTTGGTGAACCCTGTTTAGTACTTTTACACCCTATCAAATGCTTCTCCGTGGATAATTGGTAGCACACATCACCTTTCCTGCTGCTGTGTTTTGTTCCAATTCTCTGTTCTAGGAGTGGCGTGCGCTTGTGCGAGCTGTACGGCATATGTCCATACCCATTAGGAAAGGTGGGTGTGCAAGTTGTTCCACCCCTAGTGACTGGCTCTCATCCTGAGCTGGGGTTTTCCAAATCATAGATGCATGATCCTTCTGCATGCATGCCAATCCTCAAAACTTCCTTGATGCATGCCCCACCATCGTGTGGGTGTTGCGTGCAATGCCCACTTCAGAGCATCAAACCGTGTTTTGGTACTGTGCTTTCAAATTTGTTCAGGAATTCATCCACCGTTGTCAACCCACCATATGTAGGAAGATCTCTTGCCTCTATTGTCATGCAACATAGTGAGCTAACCATCATATTGCCATTAAGCGTTGTTACTTCCTGCAGTCGATTCTGCCATCGCTCTACTTCTTCATCTGAATCTGAAGTGTACGAGCTTTGGCGCTCCCACGAAATTATTCCATCTGCAGTTGGATTCACCCAATCCTATTCTCACTCAGTTATCTTGCAAATATAATCAAGATCATCATCACTATTGTCGCCGTGCACTGGTTCAGTGTATCATGCTCCTTCGGCTGGATCTAGCAGTACTACTACGCATAGTGACTTTTTTTCAAAGATCATTTTGCGCTTCTTCAGATTTATGACTCCATTCATATTGGTGGCATAGTCTATTCCTAGTAGTGTGGGATAGGGATTACTGTCATTGACAATCTCTATCACTTCAAAATCCGCCTACGTCCTCACACCTTCAATATCTATTGTTACCCCTTACAATCTTCCCATGGGCAAGATCTTCTGTTTGTTTGCCATTCATAATAGAATAAGAGACCACTGTAGCGCGGGTCTTCCCATGCATTCCCATGTTTGTTTTGGTATTTCATTCGCATCCGATCTGAGATCTAAGATTACCTGATCCATTTCATGCTCGCTGATTTGTGCAATCAACCTCATTTCCCTTCCTGTGTGTAACGCATGCTTTCCAAATTTCGGACCATGCGCAATTCTCCTGACCTCGCGCACCTAGTGATAAGTTCCTGTAGTCCTTTTACTGCCTTGCTGTCACATAGCAGTTTCATGCATGTCTCCAAAAACGTAGTGAGCATTGAAGGATCCATCCCTGGTTCTAGTTGATCCTTACTACCTGAAGTGGAGGCCTCCGTGAAGCTCTTTTTAGCTTCCATGAATTTCTCCTTCGCATGTTCTAAATCAAATTCGGGTTCCTTTGTAGGAGCCTTGAAAACCCATGCACTTTTTCTGACTGCTTCTCTTTATCATCGCTAGTGGTCATACTGCTCCTGAGCATCATGTTTACATTCGAGTCTTCTTTGCGTGGCTCAGACCTCATCATCTGCAAATTCTGAGGCAGAGGGGCCTGAAGTACCCCTTTTTTGCACAGTCTCGCTATCAATGTAGGGCAGTCTTCTACCTCATGATCAAACTAAATATAGTACAAACATGATGTCCTTGTCAGGTTTGTACAATCCTGGGAATAGTGCCCTGGACCTCTGCAATTCTAACAAATTAGTTATCTGTGACACCTTCCTGGTCCCATTCCACCTCGACCTCGACCGCACCCCTGAAATCCAGTGCACACCATTCCTGTATTTGTGTCAAGGGCTCACGTTTCGGTCTACACCCTGTAGGTAGGAGTCCGATCCATCATTAGATCGTAGATTCTACAAGTGCATTCACCATGGCCTACCAACCTACAAAAATTAAAAAACAATTGTTGGGATGTCTGCGTATACTTCTGCAATAGATTACAATTATCCGTAGTGTGCTTTCCTCCTATCTGACAGATCGTGCACCATAATTTTGGCACCCCGCTTGTTCCTACCTGTGCCTCAGGTATTAATGGCATTGGCCCTCCTCCTGCCAAGTAATTCGCGAACATTGGACAATGGTCCTTATCATGCCCCTGGCCTTTGCATTTTATGCACCATACCTCCTTGCATGCCTCTAGCCGAGGTGTCCTATCCTATTCCAAACTCTACATCTCCAGACATAGATTTTGTAGTTGCGCATGGATTTGTTGGAGTCCCAAACTAGGATCTTGTATAGGGGTCTCATGCAAACTCATCACCATCTCCAAAGCTTTGGCTTGGGTGGAAAGTTTTTGCGGTGACAGCGTCATGCTTAAGTGCGATGTTAGCGACGCTACAAATCATGCACGTTGTTGTCCATCTCTCAACATAATGTTGGCTTCGCGAATCATACCCTTTAGTCTCTGGTCTAGATCCCATGGGGTCTCGCCCGAGAGCATCGTGATCCCCTTAAGCCTAATTATTGATTGTGTTTCTAACATTGGCCTGTTAAATTCCTTGTTCAACACAGTCTAGATTTCTACGATTCCTGCATTTGGATGGTCATTAGAATGCTTGATGTACCATGTTAATGTGCGATCCTGCAATGAGCTCACCAGCGTAGCCTTCTTGATATTGTCATCCACGACTCCTTATGCTTCCCAAATTTCACTTACCACAAACCAGAATTGGTCCGAATCTTCATTGCCTACTCCTCTTAATAACGGTAGTTTGATCGCACTCTCCATACTGAACTATGGTGGTGGTGGAGGTGGGGTGGGTGGAGATGGAGGTGAGGAGTGTGAGACGGGTGGCGGTGTAGGTGGAGGTGGTAATCGTAGAATTTGTTGCCTTATCAAACTGACTGCGCTTTTCAGAGAAACTTTTCGCAAGCTCTTCCTCACTTTCCTGCGAGGGGGGAATTAAGGGACTGGTTTCTAATTATTCTCTACTTCCGCTACTATAGATCTTCCCACTTCATGTAGTCCCGAACATTAATTATTCCCATAACTCACTTGTCACACAATAGCATCTTAATCCAAGTGTTCAAGGATTTAATATACTTACCTCGCGGTCCCTTGTTGAAACATCGCTTAACCTCACTGTAGTTGACGATCGTATCTACCGCGAACTTAGTTATAAATCCTCCTATAATTCGGTTGAGCCAATGGTCCATAGCTCGTATGAGCTTATCTCCTAATGATTCTAATATGTGCACTAATTCGGAGTCCATAGAATTGGTTTGTCGAGCCTACACCTTCCTTGACTGTTTGCTAGCTTCGTGATCCAAACATATAGCTTAGAAGGAAAGGATGCAAAGAAAATTTCGTGGATTTCCGAAGTAGCGCTCCAACCACTGTTCCTTAGATACTCATGGAATTTTGTTTTTCTACACCGTGAACTTGTGAATCTTCTTGTCCAGCCACTCTTCAATTTCTTTCTTTGTTGGATTCCAGTGGCACAACATTAGACATCCCTTATGTAGATCCCGGTCTCGGCAACAAAACCATTTGTTGGCTTGTGGGGGCCTGACCCAGGTTCATAGGTGATTTAGCCAAACAAATCCTAGTACTATTGGCCCTTTCAGCAACAGTCTGTAGACCGCAGACTGAGTGTAGGTTTTAACCCCATATAGAAATTACCTGCATACGAATTCTTAAACACAGAAAATAAACAATGTGAGAGCATAACACGTAAAACACATATACACAGATATTTTCCCCTAGATCCCAAAACTGGGACTACCAGCTTGATTTTTTCATTATGTTCCTTTCAATCTTATAATACATATTTATACATGCCGAAGCATCCAATACCATGGACATAAAACCATCGTGTCCAATACCATGGACCGAAAACCATCGCATCCAAAAACATGTGCGCAAATCATGCACAAAACCATAGGTGGGTCCACCCATCCAAACATAGGGTCCAAAACCAAAATTTTCCAGGGTGCTACCCTGGTTCCCATAAAGTGGGGTTACGAGTACGCCTAAAACTTCTTGTGACCCCCCCTCACTACACAATCAGTGCAATGAAGGGGGGCTCTGCCCCCCCTCTAACCCCCTGCTTAACTATGTGGGCTAGTCGTGGAAAGAATATAACACAACCCAACATTCTTCCAATTGTTGTTTTCTTTCCACAGGGGGCCACAAGAGAGCTTAGTCATTTTTCCAACCCTGAAATGCCCATTGTCTCTCTACACCAAGAGAACTTCTTAGAGCTCACAGGTTTTGTTAATGCATTTGCAGTATTCTTCAAAGTGTCCACCTTTAGAGAAACACCTTTTTGTCTTCTATCATATCCCTCACAAAGTGATACTGAACATCAATGTGCTTTGTCTTTGAATGATATGTAGGGTTCTTTGCCAAGAAAATTGCACTTTTGCTATCACAGTCTATCCTTATAGCTCCCTGTACTATCCCCATACTTGAACACAATCTCTGCAACCAAATTGCTTCATTTCTTGCATGAGTGGATGCCATGAATTCTACCTCTGTAGTTGATAGTGCCACTACAGATTGTTTCTTACTCATCGAACTGACTGCACCTCCAAATAGGTTAAACACATACCCACTTGTAGATCTTCTCTGATCCAAATCTCCAGCCCAATCTACATCAACAAAGCCATGAATATCCAAAATTCTGTCCAATCCTGATCTTCCTTGGTAGCACAAACCATAATCACTAGTGCCACAAAAATACGTGAAAACCCGCTTCACTACTGTCTAGTGCTCCTTCCCTAGTTTTGACATAAACCTTCTCAATACTCCCACTGCATGTGCAATGTCTGGTCTAGTTCAAACTATTGCATACATTAGGCTACCAACTGCACTTGCATATGGAACATGGGACATGTACTCTTCCTCTTCTTGTGTCTTGGGACACTATTCAGCAGATAACCTCACACCTACAGGAATAGGAACCTTCACCTATTTACTATCCTGCATATTAAACCTCTGCAATATTGTCTCAACATACTTCCTTTGGTTTAACCAGAGCTTCCTCTTTGCTTGATCTATTTTAATTTCCATGCCCAAAATATGGTTTGTAGCACCAAGATTTTTCATGTCGAATTTGGAGGAAAATTGGGTCTTCAAATCTTGGATAATTTCTTTGTCATTTCCAACCAGCAACATATCATCCACATACAAGACCAGATAAATAACATGGTCACCAATTAATTTAGAATAAACATAGTGATATGCTTTGCTTTTGGTGAAGCAAATTCCCCATATAAGTGTATCAAATTTCTGATACCACATCATTGGTGACTATTTTAACCCATAGAGAGACTTCTTTAACTTGCATACCAGTTCTTTCTTACCCTTCACCGCAAAGCCTTCAGGTTGCTTCATGTATGTTATAGACATTTTTGGGCACTACAACCCCAATCATAAATGTCCATAAAATAAGGGCTCCTAAGTCCCTAAAAGTGTTGCTTCACTACCTAAAGGAACAAGGTCAGCTGATTACATCATCTCCCAGAAGATTCTCCACAGAAAACTGCTCAGAAATGGTCAAAACTGGACCATACTGAATGCCCAGTGCAGAGGGTGCGATGCATATCACCTTCCTAGTGTAAAGGGTGTGATGCATACTGGATGGCCCCTCTGTAGGGTGCAATGGGTGAGAATGGACAAATGGCAGGGACAGTTTGCGAGGTGGAATATCATAGAATCTTCCAGAAACTTCCCCTCTGACACTTGCCTCTCTGATTTCGACCAGGGATGAGTAAGAGATCATCAATCTCCAAGTGGAATCAAGAACTATCAGAGAGAGGACACTAATCAAAATCCCAGAAGCTAGCTCACCCCCCTACAATCATCTATATATGGATCCCTCATCACAGAGATCCAGAGGCTGGAATCTTGTATCTTGTAGAGAAGTGTTGTTGGTTTTCTGGTGTAACATCATAGTGTTGGGTGATCTAAGCTTTACGTGAGGTGAAGAAAGGCTTTCTTGCTGGAGGATGATGCTGGGTCAGAATAATTGGTTGTAATCCTCTTGCTATTCTTGATATTAATAAAGCTATTCAAGTTTTCCTCCACATTCATGTATGTTTGATTGTATATGCATTTGTGTGGTTAATACATATCTGGTCCTGTGTTATTTTAATGAAATAGAATCTTTGTTCATTCAATAGTATATGCCTGCATTGATTCCAACCAGGTGCCCTCCTGAAGCGTGTAGACAAAGTAAGAGTTGGCAAAGATCTATTGAAGAAGGAGAGAACCGAGCAAGGAACAAGCGCAAGACAAAGGTTGGTGTCCTCTGTTCCCCTCTTGTCTATTTTTCATAAAGGAAAATGAAAGTAGTTTTAACTTGTTTGTTTCTAAGATAGCTACCAGTCCTAGTGGGAATAGCAGCTCTAAGTGGACACTATTCCCGGTAACAAAATGGCGACTCTGCTGGGGAGCGAATAGATTGTTTGTTATTATATTTTTGTTTGTTTTATAAACTTACAGATGGAACCTGAAGTCAAGCCAGCTAGCCTTCGAACTGCATTTGCTATGCAAGTGCAAAGTAGATCAATGCTACTTTAGTCTATCTCTGGGTTTTGTTTATAAATTGAACAAGCGATCTGCAAACACTCTAATTGCCCTAAGTGGTGGCTCTAGTAACCTACTTAGATCAACCCCTGTGATTTATATTTACTGAACATCACTTACTCGGCCTAAATCCCTGAACTGAATTGCAAATTGTGATCAAAGATTGGATAAAAGTCTCACACTGGTACCATTGCACCCTGCCTTCAAAGCAGTCTATATGCATCGCACTTCCTGTGTACAGTAGGTGCGTTGCATATTGGATTCCCTGTGTGACAGGTGCGATGGTCAGGGAAGGTTAATTTTACCTTCAGACTTTGGTTTTAATTCACTCTTTTCAGTTCTATTCAGGAGTTTTGTTGTCTGTGGTCAGTATATCTCTGTGGAAACCCTCTTCTCTTCCATCATTCCGCCTCCGTTGTGCAAAGAGCTGTAAGTGTTTTTTATGTATTGTGCGCCATTTCCAGTTCTCTTTTACAAAGAAGTAGCGTAATCACACTGTCATTCCTTGATCTGAAAGTGTCGCAAGTGTCGTTTTTAGTCATAGAAGAAAAAATACCATTGTTCTTGATAGTCAATTGTACTATTACTCTTGTATGTGATTTGAATTAGTAGTTTTTCAAGTGTTGAGAACAATTTTCATTTCAAAATCGCAAAGTGTCGTCCTTATCTTCGCTTCATTTTGAAAAAGAAATTTGTTAGTATTGTCGCTTTGGAAAATAATTCGAATTTGCACTTAGCGTTCTTCTTGTCATTCATACATTAAGAAGGCTGAAAACAAAGACATGCATGTGAATTTGCATTTAGACTTCTTGGTTTGATTTAGGATAGTGCATTTAGTGTGTGCTCTGTGCTCTTTGTTGAAAGACCCTCAGTTCTCTTTCCTTAGTAGCTAGGATTTTCATTGCCAAAAGAAGATTAAACATTTGTTTCTCATCTTAGACTGCCTTTTAGGAATTGTATACACATCACGCGGTGAACTTGAAAGGAAAATTTTAAAAAAAGATCAACTATAAAATAAATTTAATGAATCTAAAAACGCTTTGGAACCTAACGCACAACATCTAGAAGTCTAGGCTAGAGATGTATTCCGACGTCGTAAAACCTGGTAACTGTTGTTTTCATTGTTGGTTGGGCAATTCCTCCACTTTGAGACGACAAGTGCCAGTACGGACTTCTTCTCCCACGTACCATCAAGTATATATTGGGAAACCACAACAGGCTATATCCTTTATCCTTAGGAAGCCATGTCTACCACCCTATCGATCGCAATGCACTGAACACAACATTCGGGAAGATTGACTGCCGTACCGTAAAAAGTATTCTGCAGTTTTGTGATTGGTTTCGTAATCCCTCTGCTTGGATTTCCAAAGAAGTCTCTTTCATTCCTTTTTAGACCCCTTAAAGGAAAAGGTCCATCTGAGCACTTGTCACTTCAGGCTCATTAAAAATCGAAGGTGAATAGAGTCATCTTTTGTTTTTTCTCGACTCTTAAAAATTGAAAAAACAAGTTGTGTCAAAGTGTCTAAAATTTATTTTAATCGGAATAACATCACAAGTTCCCTCATTGGTCTTTAGGTTGAGAAAAGTGGAGTCCACCAACCAAGGATTTCCCCTTGGAGGAAATCCTATTCCTTTCTCCTCTTGGGGAGATGTTGGTGCACCCCATATGGCCACATTGTCACTTCCAGGGTTGATGATTGGTTTGCCCGTATGGCTCTTCTCTACCTCTGTCGTTCAGAATACCGTAATTCATGAATAGTCAAGTCAGCAACTAGGTGATACTAGGGTTACCCCCCAACCTTCTACTTCATCCGTTTCTCCCTCTCCTCCTTTCTCTTCACTTGATGAAGCTGGTAAAGCTAAAGATCAAGTAACTGAGAAGAAGAAGAAGTGGAAAGAGAAAAAGGAAAAGAAGAAGAAGGAGCCAAAAGCAAAGGGGGGCAACCATGTGTCATCTAGTGAAAATCCTCACACTGCACCATCTAAACCTAAATCTCCATGTGTCATTTGCAAAGGAGATCACTATCATCGAGATTGTCCTTGCATCCCTCGGATCTTAAGGGACTGGTCTCCTTGTTTGCACAATCCAGTGTCATCAACATCTGATGATCATGTTGAAAGTACACCATCAACCAGTGAAAGCGAAGTATCTAGAAAAAAAAGGAATCGCAAATTTCCCTATAAACTGTGTGAAGGCGATCACGCCGTCCACCATTGTCCCTTCCTAGACGAAGCCAAAAGAGTTTTGGATGACCATCCTGCTTCACCGCTATGGCTCCCTCCTGGATATAAGAAACTCTTGCCGAGTCCACCACTGGTTGAAAATCTGACCGACACGCCGTTGTGGTCGGTTGAAGTGTCTATCATTGAAAGTGAACCCTATGAATCCATACCTGACAAAATTCGAAAGGTTGAGGTAGCAGTTGACCCAGTTTTGCCTTCAGAGTGATCATCTTCGAGTGATGCCATCACTGAAGAGAAAGAGAACGACACTGTTCAAATTCTTTTCGTAAACACAGACTCTGATGAACTTGGGGGCAGCCTACCCATTCCTTTACCGCAGGAAGGAAGCTCATCAGAGTCGTATCCGGTCATCTATTCAGTCCCACCTCCAAGTAATCTAGTCGTTTCCTTCGACTGGAATCTACTAGGAAGACCCCGTTTACTAGCTAGTGTACCATTCTGAATCATTGTACAAGCTTACAGAATGGTCATGGCTGGTACCATCATAGATGAAGGGGCTTCTATGAGTATCCTTTCCTCAACTGCTTGGAAAGCGCTTAGTTCACCATCACTTTTGCCTAAAATGAGAAATCTGACAGGCTTTGACAAAGGAATCAGTCGACCGTTAGGGATCCTTCACAATGTGCCCATTACTTTGAGAAGGAAAATCGTTCACATGAATGTTATGGTAGTCCAAGGACCCCTAGATTATAATCTACTCCTTGGGCATGACTATATTTATTGCATGGGAGCCGTCGTCTCCTCACTCTTTAGAGTAATGTGTTTTCCGCATGAAGGCAGAGTGGTCAAGCTCGTAGACCAGCTGTCATTCCCTGGTTCACACATATCAAATAGTCAAATGCCATCCCTAAATGGTCTTTTCATGCAAGGAATGTCTCATCGATCTCCAGTCCGTCCACTTGATGAGTGCGAGTGATTCAGGAGGATATGGCTGAAACCTAGGCGGCATGCACCCTGGCCTGCTTCGGCAGAGAAACTCTAGGTATAAAGTAGGTTTCCACAGAGGAAGATGACTGGTCCAACACCCGTCTTAATAGGAAAAGGGAGTTAGACCAGAATAAGATTCCCTCATCAAGGTTAGGAGGTTGGGATTTAGAACCACCCTGGTCCAGATGGACTAAGCCAGGAAGTGTTTCTATCTGCAACGTGGATGGAAACTATCTTGCAAAAGTAAGAGCTTCTATATGGTAACCTGGAAATTTTTCATTATACCAGGGGGCATGCAAACCTTTTCGCATACAAGCGAAGAGTGACCATTTATTTTTTAAATTTGTAGGTCATATAACCCTTTAAACTCATAGGATTGGTCGTTTCCTAGCTTGCATAAAGAAAGGATCCGGGGAAAATCTTTAAAAGGTGCAAGCTCCATAAAAAATGGCATCTTAGATGAGATATCCTTATTATATGCCTGGCACGAGAAGTTTTAACATAGAATTCAAGCTCGTTAAAAAATAAACATAAGCAATGAGCAAATGTTTCCCCCAGAGTTTAAGCTCATTAAAAAATGAACCGATCCCCGGTAAATAACCATTGTGAATGCATTATCATCAGCTTTTGAGCCTTGGTCCTGTTCTCATCATCACCTCCACTCTGTTTTAGCCGATCATTCACCTCCATTTGATTGTTTACCCCTTTCGATGAACATCTGCGAAGAGTGATTCTGTTAGCCATCCTTGTGACACTTCCGTGATTGGAAAATTCCAAACCTTACCTGGAATCAACCGCTACCGGAAATCATCACTCGTTCCTTGGAAAACGTGTCTCCCTTAAGCTCTTTTCAACTGACTCGTAAAATATGAAAAGATTGCCAAGTGATTAGCCTCTCCAGCTCATTAAAGTCATTGGAAGTTCTTTCCCTCCTCTAGATTTTAATCTTTTTGGACTTGAGGGATTATTACACAAAAAGATCGAGCGCTTGTCTTGTTCAGCTCGTTAAAACTATCGAAAATTCATCCTTTTCATATTATTTTACACTTTTCCGGACTTAAGGGATTATATGACAAAAAATAATCATTGGAGTTTCCTTTCCATCCCTTTTAGACTCCCTACAATTGAAAAGGACCGAGTTATCTTTGTCGTGAAACTCGTTGAAACCTAATAGCGACAAACTTGTCCAAATGGATGAGAATGAGTTTCACTGTCGCTAGGCTCATTAAAAACATAGTGACAGGTTCACACGAAGAGCGAATTATAGAAAAAGCATATGTTATCCTCCTCAAGCTTGACAAAAATAAAGAGGTACTGGTCAGCAATGACTGGGGAAAATTGGGAAGAAAACTTGAAGAAACTTTATTGGTAGCAAGTCTCTCTTGAACATGACACTTTCTCTCCGCATCCAAGTCAGGTTCGGTTGTTCCGTTCACTGGTCATATCACCATTGGTCTGTCACACCATCCATCCTTGGGGTTAATGCTACCAATCCATCGTCAGTGTCACTGATATGTTCAAGAGAAGTTGCTAAGAGAATTCACCTGTGTCTCATCCCCTGCAATACATTCACGCTCCATTCTTTCATGACCGCCACCCTGAACCCTATATCATCAGATCATTTTCACCTCCAAAATCATTTGCTCCGTTCCGTGTCGTAGATGTGGGATTCATTAAGGCCCTCCTACGACGGGTTGCTTCTTGTCAGCATCCGCTCATTATCAAAGAAGTTTACTTAGGAACAACCCCTTTCAGTACTTTGAAGCTTGCATGCCTCAATGGCAAGTTTCTCACTTTTGGTGACAGGTTTACATCAATGGCCTTCGACTGGAAGATTTTGTGTGGTGTTCGACGCCAAGTCCCTTTTTCACACCACGCGAATTGTACTGTAGTACCTTAAGGATCATTGACATTATTGGTGACTCCTCTTGCGCCTATTAACAGCTTACATCATTGGCTGGTAATCAGGCGATGTCTTTCCATGTTCGACTCCAGAACATTTTTCACATGGATCAATTTGTACTCCGAGTGAAGATGGAACGAGTTTTGAAGACCCTGGATCTAGTTTCATCCATCTGGACTGCGATATATTCAGGAATATAAAGACATCAAATGTACATCATTGCCGAATAGATGATCATCCAAATCAAAGGATGATGACTCCATCCAAATCATCAGTCTGCTACATAGACAATTGTCTGTCCTATGTACATGAAAGTGAATTTATAAAGCTAAGCATGGGAATGCCCGCCTCAGCTAGATCATGAAAAATATTATGAAGATAATGTATTGTATTGTATCTTATTACAGGTCGCCTCCCAGCTCGAAAAAACTTCGGATCCTCATGGTAAAGCATTTCACCCGACATCAAAAGATTAACAACCTCATGCTTTAGGGGGAAACTGTTATAGACATTTTTGGGCACTACAAACCCAATCATAAATGTCCATAAACTGAGGGCTCCTATGTCCCTAAAAGTGTCGCTTCACTACCTAAAGGAACAAGGTCAGCTGATTACATCATCTCCCAGAAGATTCTCCATAGAAAACTGCTCAGAAATGGTCAAAACTGGACCATACTGAATGCCCAGTGCAGAGGGTGCAATGCATATCACCTTCTCAGTGTAAAGGGTGTGATGCATACTGGATGGCCCCTCTGTAGGGTGTGATGGGTGAGAATGGACAAATGGCAAGGACAGTTTGCGAGGTGGAAGATCATAGAATCTTCCAGAAACTTCCCTTCTGACACTTGCCTCTCTGATTTCGACCAGGGATGAGTAAGAGATCATCAATATCCAAGTGGAATCAAGAACTATTAGAGAGAGGACAATAATCAAAATCCCATAAGCTGACTCACCCCCTACAATCATCTATACATGGATCCCTCATCACAGAGATCCAGAGCCTGGAATCTTGTATCTTGTAGATAAGTGTTGTTGGTTTTCTGGTGTAACATCATAGTGTTGGGTGATCTAAGCTTTACTTGAGGTGAAGAAGGGATTTCTTGCTGGAGGATGATGCAGGGTCAGAACAATTGGTTGTAATCCTCTTGCTATTCTTGATATTAATAAAGCTATTCAAGTTTTCCTCCACATTTGTGTATGTTTGATTGTATATGCATTTGTGTGGTTAATACATATCTGGTCCTGTGTTGTTTATGAATATAGATCTCTGTTCTTCGATAGTATTATGCTGCTTTGATTCCACAGGTGCTCTCTAAAGCTGTGTAGACAAAGAAGGAGCGGCAAAGATCTATCGAGAAGGAGAGGAACCGAGCAAGGAACCAAGCGCAAGACAAAGGTTGGTGTCCTCTGTTCCCCTCTTGTCTATTTTTCATAAAGGAAAATGAAAGTAGTTTTAACTTGTTTGTTTCTAAGATAGCTACTAGTCTTAGTGGGAATAACAGCTCTAGGTGGACTCTATTCCCGGTAACAATGTATATTTCCTGTTCTAGATCCCCGTGAAGAAATGCTATCTTCACATCCATCTGTTCTACCTCAAAATCAAAAGCAGCAACGACAGATAAAAGTAATCTAATAGAAGTTACCTTGGAAACAAGAGAAAAAATATCACCAAAATCAATACCTAACACGTGGGAGTAACCTTTTGCTACCAATCGAGCTTTGTATTTCTCCACCTTTCCTTCTTCATTTGTCTTCTTCTTCAACACCCATTTGCTGCCAATGGGTTTCCTTCCAGCCAGAAACTCCACCAGATCCCAAGCCTCATTTTTGTGCAAATATGCCATTTCATCAACCATGGCATCTTTCCAGAGTTTTCCATCCTCTGAATCTACTACTTTTTTCACGGTTCTAGGATCATCGTTAGTAATAGATAAAGCAAATTTTGAATAGAAAGCAGATGGACTATATCTTTCTGGCTACTTGCTTTCTCAAAATGATTTTCACACCCGAAGTTTGTGGCTCTTCATCTTCTGATTCCTCCTCTGCTATAGAGTTTGATTCTTCCTCAAGCTCAAACTCTATTTTCTCAGGTTCCTTTGGTTGGAATTCACGTTTAATAATATATTTTACCTCTCTGAACACCACATCTCGGTTGTACACAACCTTCCTTGTGACTTAGTTACAAAGCTTATAACCCTTTAAACCATCCTTATACCCAATAAAGATTCACTTTTCAGATTTACTATCCAACCTGATTCATTTCTCCTTCGGAATGTGTACATATGCATCACAGCCAAATACCCTCAGATGTGAAAGAGAGTATTTCTTACCAGTCCATACCTGTTGTGGAGTCTTATCCTCCAATGCTGATGAAGGTGATCTATTGACCAGGTAACATGTAGTATCCACTGCCTCTGCCTAGAATTCCTATCCTGACCTAGCACCAAGGAGCATGCTTCTTGCCCTTTCCATCAACGTCTTATTCATTCTTTCTGCAACTCCATTTTGCTGAGGTGTATATGGAGTAGTATTCTGTCGTGCTATACCACACTTCTTACCAAATTCTTCAAATTCCTTGCTGCAAAACTCTCCACCATTATCTGTCCTCAACACCTTTATCTTCTTCTCTGTCTGATTTTCCACAAGAGCCTTAAATTCTTTAAACCTGTCAAATCCCTTAGGTTTCTTCTTAAGGAAATATATCCATGTATTCCTTGAGAAGTCATCTATAAATTATACATAGTACATAGACTTGCCCAGTGATCAAACCTTCACAGGTCCAAATGCATCACTGTGCACAAGTTCTAATATATGTTTCACCCTCTTACTACCAGAGGGGAAACTCACCTGATTCTGCTTCCGATATACACAATTTTCACAGAAATCAAAATCCAGAGAGATATTACTCATACCTTCTACCATATCTTTACCATGAAGTATTTGAAGGCCCTTCTCTCCAATATGTCCAAGCCTTTGATGCCACAACATGGTCTTCTCTCCAAAGACCACTAGATTTTCTACTCCACTTTCAAGAACCACAGAACTGTTGCACCCATCAATAATAGTGCTACCTTGCAGCTTGTAAAAAGTTCCAATTCGAACTTGTCGCATCAATACCAGTGTTCCCTGAACCATTTTGCAGGTATCCTTCTCTAACATTATTTTTACACCTGCATCATCTAGCTTGCTTATAGAAATCATATTTCTGGCCAATGCAGGAATATGCAAAACACCCGAAAGTGTTCTAACCCTTCCACCTTGCAACTTTAACTTTACTTTTCCACGACCAATGATTCTACCCTTCCTATCATCCCCCAAGAAGACATTAAAACCATTGTATTTCTCATACTCGCATAACCATTGTCTATGGGGAGTGAAGTGAAAGGATGCACCTAAGTCAATCAACCATGCCTCATGATCTACATGTGTATTTGAAGAAGCCAAGTACACGTCCCCACCTTCATCTGAGGTGGTTTTCATCTCTATAGAAGGAGCATCATCAGATCCCTTTCCTTTATTAGGAGATTTAGATTTACAGTCCCTTTTGAAGTTCCATTCCTTTCCGCATTTCCAGCACACCACCTTTACAGGTTTTCCTAGAGATTTATATCTCCCTCTAGATTTAGATCTCCCACTCGATGAATTATTTTTGTTTCTGTTCTGGGACTATCTTCATACAGACAAGGCATCACCATTTTGGCTCTCCATATTTTTTCTTTTCATCTCCTCCATCAGCAAGGCTGAGACTATTTCATCAAACTACAAGGCAGTTACATTCCTACCTATTGCGATAGCCAGACTATCCCACGAATCTGGTAGAGAACACAACAAACTAATGCACTTATCTTCATATAAAATTTTAATATCAACAGATGCTAACTGACTTACCACATTCTTAAATGCATTCATATGCTCTGTCACCAAGTCTCCATCTTTCATCCTTTGGTTATACAGCTTTTTCCGCAGGAACAGTTTATTCACCAAAGACTTAGATTGGTACAAATTCCCTAACTTGTCCCACAAAGTCTTCGCTGTAGGTTCCCCTGATACATTCCGCAATACTGAATCTGAGACACACAATCATATTGTGCTCTTTGCCTTCCGATCCAACTTCTTCCATTCTTCATCGGACACTCCTGTTGGTTTAGTACCCGGATCTATCACAGTCCACTGATATTTATCCACCAACACATCATCCATGTTGAGTTTTCACAACTCAAAACTATGACCATTAAATTTCTTGATCTCTATCTTTCCACTGCTCGCCATCTTCTTTCACCACCAGAATTGATCTCGCAAAGCTCCCACTGAATAGGGTCTACCATAGGCCCAAGCGAAACCCCTCAGTAACAAAGGTGTCCCCTTGAAGCCAAAACTACTCTAATACCAAATGTAGGTTTTAACCCCATACATAAATTACCTGCATACGAATTCTTAAACACAAAAAATAAACAATGCGAGAGCATAACACATAAAACACATATACACAGAGATTTTCCCCTGGATCCCAAAACCAGGACTACCAGCTTGATATTTTCATTATGTTCCTTTCAATGTTATAATACATATTTATACATGTCGAACCATCCAATACCATGGACCAAAAACCATCGCGTCCAATACCATGGACCGAAAACCATCGCGTCTAAAAACATGTGCGAAAATCATGAACAAAACCATAGGTGGGTCTGCCCATCCTAACATACGATCCAAAACCGAAATTATACAGGGGACTGCCCCGGACCCCATAAAGTGGGGTTATAGGTATGCCTCAAACCCCCTGTGACCCCCCCTCGCTACACAATTGGCGCAGCAAAAGGGGGCCCCATCCCCCCTCTAACCCCCTAGTTAACTACGCAGACTAGTCGTGGAAAGAATATAACACAACCCAACATTCTCCCACTTGTTGTTTTCGTTCCATAGGGGGCCACAAGAGAGCTTAGTCATTTTTCTAGCCCTGAAATGCCCATTGTCTCTCTACACCAAGAGAACTTCTCATAGCTCATAGATTTTGTCAATGCATCTGCAGTATTCTTTAAAGTGTCCACCTTTACCAGCAACACCTTTTTGTCTTCTATCATATCCCTCACAAAGTGATATTAAATATCAATGTGCTTTGTCTTTGAATGATATGCAGGGTTCTTTGCCAAGAAAATTGCACTTTGGCTGTCACAGTCTATCCTTATAGCTCCCTGTACTAACCCCATACTTGAACACAATCTCTGTAACCAAATTTCTTCGTTGCTTGCATGAGTGGCTGCCATGTATTCTACCTTTGTAGTTTATAGTGCCACTACAGATTGTTTCTTACTCATCCAACTGACTGCACCTCCAAATAGGTTAAACACATACCCACTTGTAGATCTTCTCTGATCCAAATCTCCATCCCAATCTGCATCAACAAAGCCAAAAATATCTGACATTTTGTCGAATCCTGATCCTCCTTGGTAGCACAAACCATAATCACTAGTGCCACGCAAATACCTGAAAGCCCGCTTCACTGTTGTCCAGTGCTCCTTCCCTGGTTTTGACATAAACCTACTCAATACTCCCACTGCATGTGCAATGTCTGGTCTAGTACAGACCATTACATACATCAGGCTACTGACTGCACTTGCATAAGGAACACAAGACATGGCCTTTTCTTCTTCTTGTGTCTTGGGACGCTGTTCAACAGATAACCTCAGACCTACAGTAATAGGAACCTTCACCGGTTTACTATCCTGCATATTAAACCTCTGCAGTATTTTCTTGACATACTACCTTTGGTTTAACTAGAACTTCCTCTTTGCTTGATCTCTTTTAATTTCCATTCCCAAAATATAGTTTGCAGCACCAAGATCTTTCATGTCGAATTTGGAGGACAATTGGGCCTTCAAATCCTGGATAATTTCTTTGTCATTTCCAACCAACAACATATCATCCACATCCAAGACCAGATAAATAACACGGTGACCAATTAATTTAAAATACACACAGTGATATGCTTTGCTTCTGGTGAAGCCAAGTCCTCGTATAAATGTATCAAATTTCTGATACCACATCCTTGGTGACTGTTTTAACCCATACAGAGACTTCTTTAACTTGCATACCAGTTCTTTCTTACCCTTCACTTCAAAGCCTTCAGGTTGCTTCATGTGTATTTCCTCATCTAGATCCCCGTGAAGAAATGTTGTCTTCACATCCATCTATTCTACCTCAAAATTAAATGTAGCAGAAACAAATAAAAGTAATGTAATAGAAGTTACCTTGGCAACAAGAGAAAAAATATCACCAAAATAAATTCTTGCCACCTAGGAATGACCTTTTGCTACCAACCGAGCTTTGTATTTCTCCACCTTTCCTTCTACATTTGTCTTCTCCTTGAACACCCATTTTCTGCCAATGGTTTTCCTTCCAGCTGACAACTCCACTAGATCCCAAGCCTCAATTTTGTGCAAAGATGCCATTTCATCAACCATGGCATCTTTCGAGATTTTTCCATCCTCTGAATCTACTATTTCGTTCATAGTTCTAGGATCATCATCAGTAATAGATAAAGGAAAATTTGAACAGAAAGTAGATGGACTATGCCTTTCTGGCTACCTTCTTTCTCGAACTGATCTTCTCACACCCAGAGTTTGTGGCTCTTTAGCTTCTGATTCCTCCTCTGCTGTAGAGTCTAATTCTTCCTCCTTAAGTTGAAACTCTCTCTTCTCAGGTTCCTTTGGTTGGAATTCATGTTTAATAACATCTTTTACCTCTATGAACACCACATCTCAGATGTACACAACCTTCCCTGTGACTAGGTTCCAAAGCTTATAACCCTTTAAACCATCCTTATACCCAATAAAGATGCACTTTTCAGATTTACTATCCAACTTGGTTCGTTTCTCCTTTGGAACATGTACATATGTGTCACTTCCAAATACCCTCATATGTGAAAGAGAGGGTTTCTTACCAGTCCATACTTCTTGTGGAGTCTTATCCTCCAATGCTGATGAAGGTGACCTGTTGACCAAGTAACATGCAGTATCCA
>APFE030807467.1:54348-91144 GCA_000404065.3 Pinus taeda
TAAATGCATTCAGATGCTCTGTCACTGAGTCTCCATCTTTCATCCTCAGGTTATACAACTTTTTCCGCAGGAACAGTTTATTCACCAGAGACTTAGATTGGTACAAAGTCCCTAAATTGTCCCACAAGGCCTTCACTGTAGCTTTCCCTGATACATTCAGCAATACTAAATCTGAGACACACAATTGTATTGTGCTCTTTGCCTTCCGATCCAACTTCTTCCATTCTTCATCGGACACTCCCATTGGTTTAGTACCCGGATCTACCACGATCCATTGATCTTTATCCACCAACAGATCCTACATCTTGAGTTTCCACAACTCAAAACTCTGACTATTAAATTTCTCGATTCTATCTTTCCACTGCTCACCATCTTCTTTCACCACCGGAATCAATCTCACAGATCTCCCACTGAACAGGGTCTACCACAGGCCCAAGCGAAACCCCTCAACAACAAAAGCATCCCCTTGAAGCCAAAACTACTTTAATACCAAATGTAGGTTTTAACCCCATACAGAAATTACCTGCATACGAATTCTTAGACACGTAAAATAAACAATGTGAGAGCATAACACATAAAACACATATACACACAAATTTTCCCCTGGATCCCAAAACCGGGACTACCAGCTTGATTTTTTCATTATGTTCCTTTCAATGTTATAATACATATTTATACATGCCGAAGCATCCAATACCATGGACCGAAAACCATCGTGTCCAATACCATGGACCAAAAACCATCGCGTCCAAAAACATGTGCAAAAATCATGCACAAAACCCCATAAAGTGGGGTTATGGGTATGCCTCAATCCCCCTGTAACCCCCCCTCGCTACACAATTAGCACAACGAAGGGGGGCTCCGCCCCCCCTCTAACCCCCAATTAACTACATGGGCTAGTTGTGGAAAGAATATAAAACAACCCAACACTGAGGTCTCACCCGAAGTAGTATGGGAGGGTGCTAGAACCAGGTTTTTGTACCCTAGGGATGTTTGATGAGCTCTGGAGGTCCGCGGCTTGACCCTGCGCACACGTCGTGACACACATCTATTAGTCCCTCACAACCTGTGATGTTGCCTTCGCACAACCCTACTTGGGGCGCAACTTGTGTTATTGCCCATGTCCCTCACTATTAACCTGTTATTGCCCAATTATTTAACTTATCTTTGTAAGTCTAGTGATAATTAACTGTATATCCAACAATCATATAAGTGCGTGTGATAAACAAAACAATATAAATGTATAGAATGCAATTTACAAGCAGTTGCATAGAAATTGGAATCAACTTCTCTTTATTATTCTTCATTCAAGGTTACAGACTCAACATCGCCTCTGTGCAGTCAGCTGCAAAGCCTCTTCCAACTACTATGACCCAATACACTTAGACTCTTACTCTATGCTCCAACCATTCATACTCATCTATCTCCAGTTCCCTAGTTAGTTATCTTTACAACTTAGAGCCTCACTCTATTTATACAATTCCATGGTCTGCGGACCATGGGTAGGCTGACATGACATTACATTACATTACAAAACTTAGGGTGGACAACCCTATGACTCAACCTATACTTCGCGCTCCACGCCCACAATTCGTGGAGTTTTACAATACGTTTGACCAAAACTTGGGCTTTGTGCCCCAAACCATGTTGTGCGGGGGGATTCCATGTGCAACATTTTTGTAGGGAGCGTGATGGTGAAGTTAGAATCACTATCTGAGTAGCAAATTTGTAGATTCTCGGCAGAGTAGAATCTTTAAAGAATCTTGAGAGAATCTTCCTGATTCCTTGGAGGCTGAAAATAGACAGAGTCAGAATGTAGCCAAGTTTACACTCAAAAATCTCAAAATCTCACAAGGATCATGATGGAGAGATCAGATTTATGATCTGAGTTGCAGATCTCCAGTCAGCCCAGAGAAAGGAATATTTGGAGAATCACAGGAAATCTAAAAGATTCCTATAGGCCCATATTTTGATAGTGTCAGAATTCGACAAATGGATAGTCAATTTTACACCTCTCGATGACATAAATTCAGTGGTGCAGTCAATTTTTGCAGTTGAGCCTTCCAATTTTTGGCCAACTTCAGAGGTGCAGGTACATGAATTAGTCATGTCATGTTTTCCTTCATAATTGCTGAGATGATGTATTATGTTTTGAGATACCTTCTTGATGTTATGTTGTGGGATCTCTTTTTCCACCTTATGTGAGATGTATTTAGCTTGTCATGTTATGTATTATATTTGAGATCCATGTACAACTATGTTGAAGGGATACTCATTGCCACATTGTGTGAGATCTAGTTAGTTGTCATATTGAGAGGAAGCATTCCTGAGTGAGAATTCCTATAATCAGAACGTCTCAGGGAGAGACAAGCCACTCTTGTCTGAGGGTGTACGACCTTGCTATGACAAAGAGTATTCCATGTACATCATCATCATTTGCAGCATTATATGAAGCGACCTCCACCATCTTGACACCCAAGGCGTAGTCCACACTGGACGAACTCCGTTATCAAATGTGTCATGTTCATAATTTTATGATCATTTTCATGTTTCCTCTTGTTTAAGCATGTACCTATGTTCTTTTATTCTCTTTAAAATGTAATTCTAAACAACATCACAGAAGAAAAAGATCTTGGATAATTCTGGTAGATGAAGGAACCCGTATCAAAGAGTCCACATTGCATGCTATTTTTAGTCTTTGGTTTCCAGCTCCCTTTATCCTTTTGGATAGATGTTTGTCTAACATTTTCGGACTTAGAAAGGTATTCAAACTTTCTTCTGCACTTACTGGATTTGTGCCCAAAATTATTATATTTGAAGCATTCTACTTCACGTAGCAAGGGAGAGAAGACATTCTGATTTTTGAGAGAAGAGTTTTGAGACCTAGAAATCCGATGTGTATTATATCTAGGATTTTCATCTCTTTCAACTTTGATCCTTCTACAATCAATGGATTTATGTCCAAATATATGGCACTTATTGCAGTGACCATAAAACAAATAGGCATGCCTATTGTTAGAAGTATTATGAGATTGTGCAGTAAAATACCTTGTTTTCCCGATTTCTCTTTTGTCTTCATTAATTATTTCATGATGCTTCTTCTCATGGCCCTGTGATTCTTTGAATCTTATGGACCTGAATTTTATCTTTACAATAGAAGTTTATTGTGTCTTAGAGTATCCTAGAGTGGTTTTGATTCCTAAGGGCCTTTGACTATTTAGGATTTGACCTAGTCTCCTTGTCCCTTCAACAAATTTTTCATTTAAAGCCTTCTTGGTCTCTTTTTTCTCAATATTGGTTCCCAGAGAGACAACCTCTATTTCGAGACTCTCACAATTCTCTTCCCATTCTTGAATCAAGTTTTGAAGAACTTCTTATTTTTGTTTGGGTCCTCCTTATCAAACTTTTAAAGACAAAATATCATCTTTGCATATTTGTGAGATCGTTCCCCATTTTAGCTTGAGCAACTCCTGTTTCAATTTCTTGTTCTCCTCTTCCAATCTCTCATAGTTTCCTTTTTTTTCTTTCAGTAGAAGGACTAAACTATCCCTTCTCTTGATAGCTTCTTCAAGATTTTCTTTTTGATAGGAAAACTCCTCATTATCAGAGTTATCTATACATTGTAACTTTTCCTTTAGCTGCTTATTTTTCTTCCTTGCTTTCTTTAACTTGTCGAGGGCATTGATGAGTTCCCCTTTAAGGTTTACTACCCCTTCTTCTTCTTCCTCTTCAAAGTCCATAATACCCAGTTTTTTGGAGCCTGTTTCAAAAACCATAAGAAGATACTTAGTTGACTCATTCTCCGATGAGTCTTCACAGTCTGATTCTAGTGCTAAGCTATCCTCTTTGAAGTAGAACCCCTTCTTCTTATAGGGATTTTTCTTTTGATGCATCTGAGACTTGTTTCCAAATTTCAAATCCTCTTCCCTTTCATCCTTTTCATTATAAGGGCATTTGGAAGAGAAATTTCCAACTCTTCCACAATCAAAACACTTAAAGGGAAACTTCCCTTTATATTTTCATAAGCCACACTTCAGTTTTCTCACTAGTAGATCCAGCTCATGATCAGATTTATAGCTGGAGCAGTCTTGATGATCTTTGTGCTCCTTTCCCTCCTTGGATAATTTTAACACCACTTCCTTCGGTTTAGATTTTTCTATTCCTACTCTCATCTCATAAGTTGTGAGAGTACCATGCAGCTAGTCCATCTTGAGATCCTTTAAGTTAGCCATTTCCTGAATAGCTAATATTTTTCCATTAAATCTCATGGGTAGAGATCTTAATATTTTCTGAACAATCATCTCTTCCTTGACTTTTTCACCAATTCCTATAATCATATTAGTCGCTTCATCAACTCTGAGGAAGTATTCTGCTATGCTTTCATTCTCATTCATTACCAGGCTTTCAAATGTCATTATGAAAGTTCAAAGTTTCTATTGCTTGACTTTTTCATCTCCTTCATGACTTCAGTTAAGTTTCACCCACACTTCCTTAGTAGACTTACAACGCATGAATTTTACAAGTTATGATTGAATAAGACCAAAGAGAATGGAATTCTTGGATTTAACATTGTTCCCATATAATTTTTTACCATCTACATCAGTGGGAGGAATATAAGGGACATTATTGTCTACTAGTACTAAATTCCAAACATCTACTCCCAGGGACATCAGATATGCTTCTATTCTCACTTTCCAAAAAGCATAGTTGGTCCCATCAAAGACTGTTATTCTACTTTAGTAAGCCTCTTGACTTACAACAACACTTCCTTTGTGCTCTTCTTTCACTATCAAGGGCTCTACATAGAATACACTTCAACACTACCCTTGTCACTATATTACACTGTGTTCTCTCAAGTGCTTCAACTTCTCCGCTTTGATGCACAATCTCACAACACTACACTCTCACACATTTTCTCACATCCCCCATCTTTTCCATTTTCGGTGATGGTTTTGTTCCACTGAGGCACTCTGCACAAGGGAGTCTCTCCTCTCTGTCCTTTAGTTTCCAATCTATACATAGGCATGACTTCACTTGCCACTCTTGCATCTTCCGATAGTTTCTTGTCACAACACCCAAAACATAGATGGAACTTGCAGTTCTTCATAGTCTGACAGCATGGAGCCCCTGTGCTGAGAAATTAATTCTCAAGTGACTTGCACACTCCTCTGAGAGTCCCATGCTTATTTATCATTCCATTGAGCTTGAAATTCCACAAAGGTGACTATTATGTTATTATTTATCACCACCATTCATGCACACAATGCAACTAATTTCTTCCTTCATGCTCTCGAATTCATCTATGCTACAAATTTTGTCCTCAATTTCTTGTTACAGAGTCTTCCGCAGGATGAACCGCTTTCAACTACCAACTTCTCTATGCTTGCATTCAATTTTGCAATTGTCGATCCATACATTCCTTAATTCATTTTACTTCCTTATCGGAGAAACTCCATACTGTAAATTCATAGTGGTTCATTGTTTTGATACTCCTCAGTCTCGGTCTTTAGCTCCTATACCGTTGAGCTCCTTGAACATTTCTCCTCCACGAGACGAAAATTTTTGACTTGCAACTCAACATTAAGGTGCTAAGGTGCTTTGTTCTTTCCAAGACCAATCTTCCTTTGCTACTCCTCTGCATGCTTGGCTCTATGGATTTACATGACCAAGAGCCTACCAAATATCAGAAGTCCCCTCCATCAGAACTTTTTATTAACCAACTATTCTAGAGTTCTGATATCTTAATCCTCTAATATATCAAACTTTGGTATCACCTCATCACTCCACGTGGTGCCTTTATAGTGATGACACATGTTACCTTGATCTAACACACTAGGGCACCCAATATTGTTGAATCAACCTGCCACATTTGTTATCATAATGCTACATCACCCTGATGTCAGATGACATTGCCACTTATCTGAACCAATCTCATGCTTCCATGTGTCCTACTGGAGGAGAGAGAAGAGGACCTGTCAACCATTGGATTTGCAAAAAAATCCTTTGTTAATCCTGTTTGGAATTACTTAGCACTTTTAATACTATCAAAACTTCTTTTTGTACAACAGTTGAGAATTTCTGATACCCTGATCACATGGTCCTCCGATATTCCGATGTGCCAATACGCTGACCTACGACATTCTAATCCCTGATGACTGGTGTCTAGGTCGCCGATATGTTGATGTGTCGATATCCAAAACATCCAATATGTTGATACGCCAATATGTTAAACTCCGATATTCCGATCCCTAATGAATGGTATCCAGATTTCCAATATGTTGATGCGTCGATATCCCGAGCCTTCGATATGTCGATATTCCTTCCTTCCTAAGGCTTCACAACCATGAACTTCAACATACCATATATTTTGGTCTAGGAATCCATTTATGACATTTCACATATCGTAGGAAAACTATTACAGAGCACTTTTGATCTGATAATCACCCTATGAGTGATCTCAGTTAAAGAATTATTAAATGAAGGTATTACAGACTCATATGTTAGTGTGTGTTTATGTTATTTAGGCAACGGATCGTTCATATTGTAAATACACAAACACTTGAAATGGAAGACAACAGAAAAATACAGTAAGAAAATATAAGAACACAAGAATTTAATAAGGAGTTCACCTTATCCTCTAGGGGTACATCTCCGGTCCAGCTTTCAGTGGTGGCCTTCTTTTATTGTGTCTTAAAGTAGAGAATTACTATGAAGGAGCTCAATATGAGTCTCAAACAGAATTTCTTGGCAGGGTGGTTCTTGGGTTCCCCAAGCCACTAGAGTACACAGACTATTGGCCTTACTAGCTTTTTAACCTCTTGGGTCTACAATGGAAGGAGCCCAATGTGGTGCGTGGTCCTGATAGATCCTCTTAGGGATGGCTTGAATCTCTCAAGCTCTCTGGTGCTCGACACTGCCTTTGGTCAGCTCAGCGCTCTGCCTTTTTTCTGCTTTTTGCTCTCTTTGTCTTCTTTCCTCTGTTCTTCCTCTCCCTTGTACTTTATGTTCTCTGTTCTTCCTTTTTTGTGTCTTTTGCTTGTCTATTCATAGCTTTAAAGCCATTTGATCTTATGGTTGTTCGATTCCCCTTCCACTTCTATCGGATCACCTACTACAGCTTTGCTTGGAGTTCCCTATCTCGACATCATCATTAGGCTCACAGGGAGTGGCCACTAGTTCTCCTGCAACTGTTCCAACTTGCTTCATCAGTTCGGTTTTTCAGTTATGTCATGGAATGAGTCATTCGGCACATTGGCAGTTAAACTAGACCTCAAATTCTTATAGATCAAGGCTTAATCCCCTGTCGATTCCATCTTCTCCATCAAGCACAATCTCAGCCGTTAGATCTGGAGCCCCTAGATCCAACACCATTCGCTCATTTTGCGTGGTTGACTTTCTCGACCATTAGCACATGATGAGTGGCAGTTTTCTCTCTCCTCCACTTGCTATGTGTTGGGCGATGAGTGGAATCTCTCCATTTTTGCCAAAACTGCTTACCGCCCAAGGGTGCCCCCGATAAACACTGCTGGTTTTTGGAGTGCGGGTCCCACCTTAGCCTTTAGCCTTTCCCCATGGTTTTCCCGTCTCCCATGCAACCAAGCACTTGGGGCCTCTCCTTCTCGAGGGGTTTTGTCCAGTGATGCACAATTAGCGCTAAGCACTAATTGTGCATCAAAAACTACCTCCTTTTCTCGATCTGGGCTTCCCAGGGGCTAGATTTTCCTCCCGCGCAGTCTCCATCGGCCTCAGTCAGCGCGCTTTGACCGAGGTCCTCGTCATTCCATGCTAGCTGCTAACTACCATTGTTTTAGAGGTGCTTTTTATCGCTGCTCTTAATTCTTTGAAGTCTGTCCCGACCTGGTACAGTCATGGTTCTTTTGAATATTCTTCATGGATCCAATTCGGCTCATGACTTTCCCACCAAAAAGCTTTTGGACCACCAAAAGTTGGTTTTTCAAGCATCGACTAAGTGAGGGTACTGCTTTCTCACTTGTTCAATCTCAATCCATCTTGCTCTGCTTGGCTCAGAACCTTTAAGCCCAATTCTGAGGTACTCAACATCTCCTCTGCGCATTGTCCTCACCTTCCTTTCCAGCACTATGTCTTCTTGCAATTCATTAAGATATTCGGGTAGCAGGTCATCAATAGAAGGCAATTGAATCTTCTCTTCAGTTTCCTCAATCATTGAAGGTTCAAACAATCTCAAGCAATCTGCATTTACGACTGAGTAGATGTGCATGTAAGCAGGTAGATCAAGGCAAAAAGAATTTTCACCAATCTTCTCAAGTATTTTGAAGGGTCCATACCTGATAGGCTTTAGCTTTTTACCTTCACCTTGCATCATGTCCTTGCTGATATATAGCCAGACCTGGTCACCAACTTGAAAACTATGCTCCATCCGATGCTTGTCATGCCTTGCCTTGTATTTGGCTTGTCTCTTTTCTAGTTATTCATGTACTGCCTGGCGGATCTCTTGGATCTGTTCAATGAACCTAGTTGCATTGTCCACATCACTGTGTCCATCAACTGTGGTATCTTTACCAAAGACAAAATCCAAAGGAGACCTTGGTGTGAAACCAAAATAGGTCTCAAAAGGAGATCTCTGTGTAGAAGAATGTTTTGCTCTATTGTAAGCATGCTGCACATAACACAAATGTTCATCCCAAAGCTTAGGATATTTGCTGCAATATCCCCTGAGTAACTGGATCACTGTCTAGTTAACTACTTTTGTCTGGCCATTAGTTTGTGGATGAAAAGTTGTGATTTTCTTCAGTTTGGTGTCCATCAGTTCCCACAGACTTAACCAAAACTTCCCCACAAATCGGGTGTCTCGATTAGATACAATGGAAGTGGGTAATCCAAACTGAACCCATACATGTTCGAAGAACAATTTTGCAGTTTGTTCAACTGTAATCTATTTGTTACAAGGTATCAAAATACACATTTTGCTTAACCTATCCACAACAACATACAGATAATCATGACCTTTCCTGGATTTAGGTAGTCCCCCAACAAAATCCATGGAAACACTTTCCCAAGGGTGATAAGGAACTGGTAATGGAGTGTACAAGCCTAGTTTTCTATTGATGGGCTTGCTTTTAGCACACGTAGTACACCCTCTTACATATCTAGAAATTTTCTCATGCATTTTTGGCCAATAACAAAATCTTTGCAGTTGTGCAACTTTTTTACTTACCCCAAAGTGACCTAATATCAGAGAAGTGTGTGCCTCTCTAATTATCTTTATTCTCTCAGTTTGTGGAATACAGAGTTTCCCACATTGGTATAAGAGTCGGTCCTTCACATGATAATCCAATTCTTCTACCCTTTTGCCTTGTCTGAAATTTGCATATACATCTTTAAAATCTATATCTTGAGCATATTGTTCAATGTAGCTTTCATGTATCACAAAATTATGCTTAAGTATAGTAGATGCACTTATAATGGGTCTAGATAACATGTCTGCAACTTTGCTATGTATGCCCTTTTTATATCTGATGACTAAATGAAAATGTTGTAGAAAATCCATCCATCTGTAATGTCTTGATTGCTGCAACTTAGTTTGGGAGTGTAGATATTGAAGTGGTTGATGATCAGTATATGTATTACTGTCTCTTTTCCCATTAAGTAATGTTTCTACTTTTTCACACTCTGAAGTAATGCATACAATTCTTTATCATATGTAGGACATTTAACTACTGCAGGATTAAAAGTCTCAGAATGATAACATATGGGTTTATCGTGCTGTGTCAACATTGCTACCATGGCATAGTCACTAGCATCTGTTTGGATCTCAAATGGTCTTTGTAGATCCAGCAACGCTAGTATAGGTGTTGTACTAATCTTTTCTTTCAAGGTGTTGAAGGCTTTCTGATGTTTACCTCCCCACTGAAACACCTTGTTCAATCCTGTTAAAGCATGTAAGGGAGCTGCAATTGAGGAAATGTTAGAAATGGACTTCCTCCAATATTGTGGTGCTCCTAAGAAGCTTCTCACTTCTGTAGCAGACTTGGGTTTAGGCCAGTTTACAATGACTACCACTTTAGAGGGATCTATTTTCAATTCACCACCCCCTACTATATGACCCAAATAATTTAGAGATGTTTTGCCAAATTCACATTTTGAGAGTTTAATATGAAGTTTTTCTCTTTTCAAAACATCTAATGTCTGCTTAACATGCTTTAAGTGATCTTCCCACATTTTACTAAAAATCATAATGTCATCTAGATACACAATAAAAAAATCATCAAGAAAAGGTCTGAGTACATCATTCATTAATCTCATGAAAGTAGCAAGAGCATTGGTTAATCCAAAAGGCATAACCAACCACTCATACAATCCCTACTTTGCTTTGAAAGAAGTCTTCCATGCATCTTGTTCTACAGCTCTGACCTGATGGTATACACTGTGCAAGTCCATCTTGGTGAAATAAATATCTTCCTTCAATTGATCTAAAAGATCATCTATGCGAGGAAGGGGGTAATGATTTTTGATTGTTATCTTATTCAGTGCTTGGTAGTCAATGCACATTCTCGACGAGCCATCTTTCTTTCTCACCAAAATGATTGGTGACCCACATGGTGATGTGCTAGGCCTGATGAACCCTTCTCGAGCAACTCCTGCACCTGCTTCTTGATTTCAGCATTCTCTAAAGCAGACAACCTGTACATTCCAATGTTAGGCAATGGAGCATCTTGCTACAAAATAATATCATGTACTATTTCATTTTTGGGTGGCAGACTTTTAGGTTCTTGAAATAGGACATCATACTCTGAAACAACCTTTTCTATATCAGCTTGTTGTTTAGTATTACAACCCTCAAATACATTGATTTTATCAGGTTTCTTTTCCTTTACAACCATCAGTAAGAATTGTTTACATGAATTTAAAATATCATTCTTTTCATCTGCCATGAGTTTATGAGAGTATAATTATTCTTGAGCTTATGAGCTCTTACAAAGTATTCGATTCCATCTTTAACAAGTAGATACTTGTTCTTAGCTCTATAGAAAATAGCTTTTCTATCATACAAGTAAGGACTTCCTAAAACAATTCCACATACATCCAAACGAATTATGTTTAACTCAACCTCATCTACAAATGTTGACCCAAAAGAAAACTTGATTTTGCACTGTCTAGTCACTTGTAGTTGTGCTTTATCATTCAACCATCCTAATGGGTATGGTTTCTTGTGAGTTGTAGTCGCTAATACCAATTTCTTTACAATTTATTTAGAAATTAAATTTACTTGTGAGCCACTATCAAATAGAGTATCAATCTTTTGATATTTGGAAACTACTCGAATATGGAAAAGCTCATGTCTTTTTCTCTCATGTTCTTCATCAATAATAGATTGAACAGAATTACTAGTAGATGCTTCAGAAGTCTTACCTTTTATACTTGTGGCTGAAATGGTTGTTTCATCTCCTGATTCTGACCCCAAATCATTCTGAATAGCTACAACAATCTTCTTCTTCTTGCCCTGGAACTTCTTAGGTCTCAGCTCTGGATGAAGAATCCAACAATGCTCATCATCATGCCCATCCTTTTTACAGTGAGTGCATGAGGCTTTGCTTTTCTATGTAGTGTTAGCCTTCCTTGCTTTCCACTTCTGCTTTCTTTTCTCTTTGCTTTTGCTTGCAGTTGGTTGGGATGGTCCCCCAACTTCTGGATTTCCATTCTTTCCTCTAGCTTCTAGATGAGTAGCTTGTACAGATACCTCATCTATACTAGTGGGATTAAACATGAGGATGGTATGCTTCATGTAGCTGTGTAGACCACCAATGTACTTCAAAAGAGTCTCTGGTGAGTCTAATGAGATTCCTAGAATCAATGCTCTCTTTCTAAATTTTTGAGTGTACCCTTGCACACTTTTCCCTTTCAACTACCGAAGAGTTTTCCAACTCATCATGGCTTGTTGCATGTAGGCCAATGGATAGAATTGCTTCTTGATTGCAGAAACAAATTCACTCCAGACAGAGATAGTCTTACAATGTCTTTTCATGTCAGCTTAGGTTCTGCCTTCCCACCAAACCAAGGCAGTGCCTCCTAGGCATAGGCTTGCCAGATGGATCTTGCTCTTGTCTGAATCGATGTTCTTTACTCTACAATAAACATCAATTTGTCTAATCCAATTTTCCAACTTTTCAGCATTTAGCTCTCCATCATATACAGGCAAGTCAAATTTAACATCTAGCTTGATCAAATATACTTTCTTATTATACATGGGGCTATTAGGAGGGGTGAGAAAGTTTTCCTCTTTCCCTTTTCCTTTTGAGTGGTCATGGAAGTGAGACTCATCTTCTTCTTTGTCTTGTTTAGAACCTGATGAATCTTCATCATTATGCTTTCTAAAGTCCCTATACATTTCTTCTACCATACACTTTATAGCTAGGAAGCTTTCTATGAATTGAGGGTTTGGCCCCACAAAACCTTCCTCTCATATTGTCTTTCGAGGATACACTCTCCCAATTTCAGGATTAGTTTTGACCAACCCTCCTTCTCCTAATTTGAGCTTTGATCTAGTAAGCATTCAACAGCTAAACCAACACAAGCTTGTCTAACCTTACAGCCTAAAGCTCTGATACCACTTGATCTGATAATCACCCTATGAGTGATCTCAGTTAAAGAATTATTAAATGAAGGTATTATAGACTCATATGCTAGTGTGTGTCTATGTTATTTAGGCAATAGAGCATTCAAATTGCAAATACATAGACACTTGAAATGGAAGACAGTAGAAAAAGTAAGCAAATATAAGAACACAATAATTTAATAAGGAGTTCACCCTATCCTCCAGGGCTACATCTCTGATCAAGCTTTTAGTGGTGGCCTTATTTTATTGTGTCTTAAAGTAGAGAATTACAATGAAGGAGCTCAATATGAGTCTCCTTAAACAAAATTGCTTGGCAGGGTGGTTCTTGGGTTACCCAAGCCACTAGAGTACACAAACTCTTGGCCTTACCAGCTTTTTGACCTCTTAGGTCTACAATGGAAGGAGCCCAATGTGGTGCTCGGTCCTGATAGATCCTCTCAGGGATGGCTTGAATCTCTCAAGCTCTCTGGTGCTCGATGCTGCCTTTGGTCAGGTCGACCCTTTGTCTTCTTTCTACTTTTTTCTCTCTCTATCTTCTTTTATCTGTTCTTCCTCTCCCTTGTCCTTTTTGTTCTCTGTTCCATTTTTGTGTCTTCTGTTTGTCTGTTCATGGCTTTAAAGCCATTCGATCTCATGGATGTTAGATTCCCCTTCCACTTGTCCTCTTGCAACTGTGCCAGCTTGCTTCGTCAGTTCAGTTTTTCAGTTACGTTGTGGAATGAGTCATCTGCCACCTTGGTGGTCAAATCGGACCTCAAATCCTTATAGATCGCGACTTAATCCCTTGTCAATTTCATCTTCTCCATCTGGTGCGATCTCAGCCGTTAGATCTGGAGCCCCTAGATTTGATGCCATTTAGTCATTTCACGTGGTTGACTTGCTTGATTGTTAGCGCATGATGAGAGGTTGTTTTCTCTCTCCTCCTCTTGCCACGCGTTAGGCACTCAGTGGAATCGCTCCATTTTCGCTAAAACTGCTTACTACCCAAGGGTGCCCCCGATAAATACCGCCGGTTTTTAGAGCACGAGTCCCACCTTAGCCTTTAGCCTTTTCCCCATGGTATTCCCGACTCCCATGCAACCAAGCGCTCGAGGCCTCTCCTTCTCGATGGGTTTTTCTAAGCGCTAATCACGCATCAAAAACTACCTCCTTTTCCCGATCTAGGCTTCCTAGGGGCTAGATTCACCTCCCATGCAGTCTCCATGGGCCTCGGTCAGCGCACTTTGACCAAGGTCCTCGTCGTTCTATGCTTGCTGCCAACTGCCATTGTTTTAGAGGTGTTTTTTATCGCTACTCTTAATTCTTTGAAGTCTGTCCCGACCTGGTACAGACATGGTTCTTTTGATTATTCTTCATGCATCCAATTCAGATCAACTTTACATTGGATAGGGTCTGATGTAGACTTTGAGTTCATCTGCTACTTGGAAGATGACTACAAAATTCTCTGCTCATTGACTCATTGGACAACTAAACTCACAACCACCATGGTGATCATTTTATAGCTTCTTCAGTAATCTTGCTACTGTAATGATTCTCTATAAGAAGCCCACAACTACTATTTAGTTCCATCTGGCCCATCACTGTAATCATCATTTTCTGTATTTTTCAGCAAGCCTACTACTGTGATGATTTTCTACAAGAAGCTTGCAGCTACCATGGGATTCCTCCCAAACACCCAATCATCATGCTAACCCTTGTTTGACATCAATGAAAACACTTGCACAACCACCCATACACCATAAGATGTCCAACACATTTATCATTAAAAGTATATAATTATGGAATTATGAAGACCTCTTGCTTTAAAAAAAATCATGGAGGAACACACATCCTTTATAAGTGATATAGTTCACCTTTTCAAGGAAATAACTGACCCAAGTTTAACTCAATGGATTTCTTCCACCCATCCACTTTATAAAAGTCTTCGATTAATAGTCATAGGAAAAGAATTTGGAGTCAACATTATGAAAGTATTATATCCATTAACATAAGTCTCTATTACCATCCCACCTCTTTCACTCAGTTACATCATAAATTAGAATCTCTAAAATGTGCTTATCAAAAGGGTGATTAAAAGAGGAAGCATGACAAATAAAAGTAAACTCATCAAAGCTATGGACACTCGCATGCAGCGGGACTAGGCTTGTATGTCATAAAAGACATCTTCATTGGGGTATTGTTTAGAATCGTTGGTAGCGAAGAAATGTTAGAGACCATTCATAAAAATCGATATTTTATTTATCGAAAAACTCCTATCTGTACCTTCTATTTCTCATATAAGGTAATTTTAAAATAAAATTTTCCCAAAAATAGGATTCATGATTTTCACTCAAGTCAGCTTTGAGTACTTATCCTTTCAAACTCATATTTCCTAATCTATTTATGTGGAACCCATGGAAATGTTTTACTATTAGATGGTTTCCTAAAATCCATTGTTTTTAACCTTTGGGTAAATCAAAGTTCATTATCTTTAACCAGAGATAACTGGTTTTTCTCAGTGGGTCACCAATGTTGTTGTGAAAACTCAACACCCCCATTTTTGACTTATTTATTTCAAATAATGGGTACCCTTTCCATAAATTTTTGACTAAATCACCTTTTTAATATTTTCTTTTGGTTAAGTGTCCTACAATTTTGCCAATTTTCAATTTTCATCAGATTTCTATTTTGATTGCTTCATTGAGTTTGAATTTGCGCTAGCTTTCCATCAGTACCTATTTCATCTCATTTGGTTACATGGTTTGCAAATGGTGCTCATTCAAAGTTTGATAATTTTACTGCCTAGGTTAAAAAATGTACAAAATGTATATTATTTTAAGTTTTGTAAATAAATTAGCAATTCATTATAAATATTGATTCCTAGTTAATTTTTACTATTTTTTAATTTTTCACTAACGGTCCTACAAAACTACCTAGCCAAATTGTAGAAAAATTACAATTATACGTTTTCGAGATCTCGGTAATTGATTCCAACTCCTAATTTTAAAAGAAATTATGAGACCCAAAATCTTAAAATTGCAAAGTGGTTGTAATTCATTTCATACCATTTTTAATTACCAAAGTGGTTGTAGTTTATAATGGAGGAGTAACACTGTAAGTGGGTCCTACTTCACCTCACCTCCTCCCTTCTTTTACCAAAGTCTCAAAATTTCAAAAGTCTTGATTTCTTATAAAAGTCTTGATATTCCAAAAATTCCTGATAATTGTTTCTCCTAATATTTGAAATTTTTTCGATATTTCAAAAAAGTCCCAATATTGGAATATCGAACATCGACTATTTTCATTTGGCATATCATAAAATCTCTGATATCATAAAAGTTCTGATATCTGATCATAAAACTTGTGATGGCTATTTTGTTTTATCGAAAGTCGCCTCCCGTCGTCTTGCCTCCATCACGTGGCCCTCCTTCATATATATACGACCCCTACTCCTTTGATATTCAATCCATGGAATGGATCCAAAGCCACTCCTTTTTTTGTTCATCAATGGAATGGATCTCAAAGCCACTGTGAAGTAATAAAATGTTTTTTTATTAAAAAATTAAGAATATATATTTAAGTTTATAATATTTTTATATTTTAAATTATAATTTAATTTTAATTTTAATATATTTTAATTGTATATAATTAGCTTGTAATTAATATTAATCAAATAATAACTATTAATTTAATTTAGGATTAGATTTTTAATTTTAATTTTAATTTTTTTCTATTTTTGGCCTAGGCAGCTAATTTTCCAGAATTCTGGCAATTTTGACACTTCAACTTTGGAAGCTCATAAGTTGAGTTTTACTTGGCCAAACGAGGCGCAGGATGGATTGTTGGATAGATAAAATCATGGAAATATGAAGTGCTTGCATGACTAGATTTGGGCATTTAATGAGTCTAAAATTTAGCAAAATATCAAGCTCTGAATTTGTAAACAAAATTAATTTGTTGAGTTTATTTGTTTTTGTATTTGTATTTGCTCATAGCCTCTACTAAATGTAGATCCATTCGATTATGTTCTCTTTGACCATTAACATCTTTACAAGGATCATTGGACAACTCAGATTTTCTATTATTTATTTATTTATTTAATTAAGTTTTGATTGGAAGATGTTTTATTTTCTAGATTTGGTATTTTTTATTTTCATTTTCATTTTTAATTTAATTTTGATTGATTTTTGGCAGGGAGAACACTTGACGAGATGAGGAATAGAATATTTGAATCAATGGAATTTCTCAAGCAAAAAAAGAAAAATAATTTTAACCAATGAAAATTGTTGGAGCAGAATTATTCTTTAACAACTTTCCTATCTATAATTCATTTTTGTAATTATAAATAGTAGTTTGCAGAATGGATGAAATGGGTTGTCTTCTCCACAATTCTGGAATTATTAAATCACTATTGTAATATGGGTTTCATTGTTGTAGGTATAGAGGATCAATCTCAAATCTGGGGATTATTTGGATTTGTCTCTTTGCATTATGAACTATGTATGTGAGGCAGAGCTTGCACTATTGTTGCTCTTGCTTTTAGCATCAGAGTTCAAGCATTGTAAAGTACTGCTGGAGATGAGAGCCCAAGAAACAATTTCAATAAATTGGTATTTAAAATACTATTATTTGTATACTGATTTCATTCTATAATGGCATAAATATGTCTTTTTCATTCATATTTGTGCACTATTGCCTATGTAAGTAATTTTCCTCAATTATCTGTTGTTATTTATCTCTGATCTTGTGTGTTTAAATATGATTTATGAGTAACTATTTAATCATAAATCAGCCTTTTAATTATGATTTAATAGAAAATAATATTTTGTGAACTATTTCCTTATATTATTGTTTAATCATTCGAGTTATTTATTTAATCATCATCATCATTTTGTGAACTACTTCATAAATGTTGTTGATTAATTATTTTTGTTAATATATATCTGAACAAAATGTGTTTCAGTATTCATAATATTAGTTAATTGAACTACTTCGTTAGCTTGATATTCATTATAAGCTAGACATATTTAAAGCTCAATCATTTAATTACTTTTCTCTCGGTTGGGTTAGATCTACATCTTCCTAATCAAGATAGGCTTAGGATTTATTTCCTTGTTCTTGTATTATAGGATTAGTTTTCATTTAGATTAATCATTACATTTCTAGAAGTCCTCTTATCAAAGAGGAAAAATTTAGTTGTGGCTTGGCTAAGCCCTAGATCAGCTTAAGGATCACTTTCTTGCCTAATCAGCAAGAAAAGTTGATATGATGTCTCTTCTCTATTGGAAGTTGAAAGTCATACTTTAAGCCAGTAGAGATAGAGATAAGGTAACTGGACCTAATTTAACTAGTTGGAACCACCATTCCAAATGGAAAAGGAGCTTCTTTAATTTCCTAACCGGGTGGTCTCCCTTGTAATGTTGAGATATACATTTCAACCCTAAAATATAGCACTATGACTCTTCTTTCCAATTCAATAATTCATACCAATATTTGATTATTCAATATATAGTTTTTTCATATATCCCACGATGACCTCAGTATGGAAAGTTTTTGTAGAGAGAAGTTGTATGGGATTCCACCTGTCACTGTTTCAACATTTGACCCTGAAATTTCTATAAAAGAAACCAAAGTTCATTCACTTCCAGCCAATTTTTACAGAATTCAAATCTAATGCTTGAAACAAAAGTTATGACGATTTTCCCTAGGTAACATGTTTTAGACTGAATTCTAGAGCATGAAAAAACACTAACTTATTCAAACCATATCTCAGAAAATATAGAAAAACAAGATATGAAATTCCAGAACAAAGCTCACCAATATTTAGGATCCACGTGGTTGCAATTTCAACTTTTGAACCTTCTTATAAAATAAGATATAGTGAAAATTCCACAATGACCTGTTTGAATTAGTGAAACCCTAGAATTCAAAGCTCTAATACCAAATGTTATGCAACCAACTCACAAATAGATAGATCAACAACTTAAAAATTATCCTCTTTAAGGGGGAAACCTCCTTTACATTACATAAATGAACAATTCTTAGATGATACAAATGAAATGACCTCCTTTGTATATATAAGAGTCTAAGGAGTCACAATATAATCAGACCCTACATAACAATAATAATGTAAAGGCACAACAATAATTGTTATACATGATTTACAATTGCAGACAAAATTATGTCCCCTAGGTTTGGTGGCTAACCTAGAACAAAAGAGAGACAAGTAACACATTGCTTTCCTTAAAGTAAATAGATGACAAAAAGAAACCTATCTGGAATCTGTCATGGGATTCACTCCATATTTAGCTTGAATTCTCCAATTCCAACTCTGATTGCCAAAATTAGAACCTACACAGTCAGATAACACAAGCCAAGAAACTACTAGATCTATGAAGTATCATATAAATAATCTATTCAATAGATCAACTTTGTATTGAAATATATGAAATAAAAACATCACATACAGAAAAATAGAGAATTATTTGCATTAATATAAATGGAAGGAGCTTACAACCATAAATAGGTGTTGATCTTATAGAAGAGCTCCTCCAGGCTAACTTGTCCTTTCCTTGTTATAATGTGTGCCTCTAATCACCCTAAATGCATGAAATCAAACCTCTCACAACAACATCATAAGGGTAGAATAACTCTCCAAAATCCAAACTCTTGCATATGGAAGGTTGTAAATATATAGAGGAGTGGGGTAAGTTGGGAGTTTTTATCCAATTACCAATCTAGGGTTTTAGATCCACCTTTGATGGGAGGATGGGATCAAAGAATAAGGGATGGAAACTCCAAATTAGGATATGATAGGATTCAAATGTTTTATCTGAGATAAATGTTTGTAAATAATTCTGGAAGCTTTTGGAAAAGGAGGCTTCCATAATTTCTCTATGTTTCCCGAATTTATAGAACCAAAGTGGGTGCAAAGGAGAGAAACCTACAAGTGATCAACGCAGGCCACACTGGAGAAACCTGTAGGTGAACGATGTCTAGCAAGAGGCCAAGGTGCATTGGTCCTAAAACCGGCTCAGATGATGCAGTTTAGGGAAGAAACACTAGGGAATGAAAGAGACATGCTTAGGGCTTTGTCCAAAATGGAACAAGGGGGAATAGGATGTTGATTGATTCCATTAGGAGGCATATTAATCAGATGTGACAAAATGGCCTATAACAAATTTTCCCCTAAAGTGAAAAGTCAGAAATGATGACTGATGATTGAAGTGGTTTACCTTGTCACAAGTCGATATCAATAATAACTAGTGAGCTTCATCTGTTACAATACATTTTTATCATGACATCTTTGTTGCTAAGGGAGGCATGCCCATACTCATCACATAAGCTAACATAGCATGTACAGTGATCAAAAGATGTGTCCATGGATGACAACTAGTGGACCCATGACTGGATGAATGTCTACATGATCATGGTCATCATACATTGTGATTTTTGTGTAACTCCTAAAATCGTAGCCTGGATGGATGAAACCAGATTCGAGGTTTTCTATCTCCTTCACACGACCAACCAACATACGAGTCTAACCATGTGAATCAATGGGTTGAGGTCAGATATGGTAGACACCATTTGATTACCGGTTAATGATGTAAGTCGTTAACAGATGCGAGAGAAACCACCGATGATGTTAATGGCTCTCAAGGTACTGCAGTACAATATGTATAGTGTGAATAAATGAGTTGATGTCAAACACCTCACATAATATTTCAGTCTAAGGCCATTGATGCAAACTTGTCGCTGAGAGTGGGGAAACTTGCCATTAATGTATGCAAGCACCAAGGTACCAAAGGAATATTTCTAGGTCAACTTCCTGGATAATGTGTTGATATCAACACAAAGTGACATATCGTAGGAGGGACTTGATGTATCCCCCATTAAAGACACGAAATGGGTATCATGATTGAGATAGAATGATCATAATGATGTTGATACGGAATTGAATCAAGAAAGGAAAACATGGAATGACGACTTAAGAGTATTGTAATAGATATTAATTAAATGGATTCTCTTGAACACACTAGCGACACTGAATGGAGCTAGCAACACTGACCCAAAACTGAAATGGAGGCTCTGAAAAACGGTATGATGAACCAAAAGACAAGCAAATTGCCCAACCCAATAGCCATGAAGATGAAGTGGAAGAGTGTCATGTTCAAGGGTGTCTCACTGCCATTAGAAAATGAAATACCCTATTTCCCAATTTCCCCAACCATAATGGTTAATACCTCTTTACTTTTTAACAAGCTTGAGGAGGTGTTGTAGCGGCTACAACCACTCTTCAAAATTTTTTCTTAGCTTGTTTTGGAGCCTCCCTACCAACCTTCACAACATCTTGCCTTGCTTCGTCAAGTCCTCAAGATTCAGTGTCTTTCTTGCTTAAAGATAGCCTGTCAATCATAGTTTGATCTTTTCCTTTCACAGGCTACTCATCTAGACTTGGTCCTGCTGTTGGGCATGGAATCCCCCAACAGCATGTTTTGGGGCTCAAATCCCAAGTTTTGGTCAAAAGTATTGTAAGACTCCACGAATTGCGGGCGCGGAGCGTGAAGTATAGGATGAGCCATAGGGTTGTCCACCCTAATTATTGTAAAGTAATGTAATGTCATGTTGGCCTGCCCATGGTCTGTGGACCATGGGATTGTATAAATAGAGCGAGGCCCTAAGTTGTAAAAAGAGCGAATAGGAGAGATGAATACGAATGGTTCGAGCATAGAATAAGAGTCTAAGCATATTGGGTCGTAGTAGTAGGAAGAGGCTCTGCAGCTGAGTGCGCAGAGGCCTAGTAGAGTCCGCAGCTGAGTGCGCGAACCCCTGTAGCTGAGTGCACAAAGCGGTGTCGAGTTTGTAATCTTGATCAAAGAATAATAAAGAGAAGTTGATTCCTATTTCTGTGTCTCTGCTTGTGCATTGCCTTCTTTATATTTATATTGTTTTATTTATCGTGAACATTGATATGATTGTTGAATATACTATAATAATCATTAGTATTACAAAAATAAGTTAAGTAATCGGGTAATAATAGATTAAATAGCAAGGAACTTGGGTATTATATGGGTTTCACCCCAAGAAGGGCTACGCGGAAGCAACATCACAAGTTGCAAAGGAATAATAAGTGCGCATAGGGACGTGCACGCAGGGTCAAACCATGGACCTCCAAAAGCTCATTAGACATCCCTAGGATGCGGAAACCTGGTTCTAGCACCCTCCGATACTACTTCGGGTGAGACCTCAGTCTGCGCTCGTTGGACTGTTGCCGAAAGGGCTAGTAGTACCGGGATTTCCTTGGCTAAATCACCTCTGAACCTGGGTCAAGCCCATACAAGCCAACAAATGGTTCCCTTGCTGAGACCGGGATCTACATAAGGGATGTCTGATGTCGTGCCACTGGAATCCAACAAAGAAAGAAATTGAAGAGTGGTTGGACAAGAAGATTCATGAGTTCACGGTGCAAGAAAATAGAAATCCATGAGTATATAAGGAATAGTGGTTGGAGCACTACTTGTATACGGAAATCCATGAAATTTTCTTTGCATCCTTTCCTTCTGAGCTATATGAGTGGATCACAAAGTTAGCAGACAGCCAGGGAAGGTGTAGGCTCGACAAACCAATAGTGTGGACTCTGGAGTGCACAGAATAGAAGCATCAGGAGATAAGATCGCACAAGCTATGGACCATTGGCTCGACTGAATAATAGGAGGATTTATCACTGATTTTACGGTAGACGTGACCGTTAGCTACAGTGAGGTAGAGTGACGTTTCCTAAAGGGGCCGCGAGGTAAGTATATTAAATATTTGAACACTTGGATTGAGATGTTATTGTGTGAAAAGCGGGTTATGTGAATAAATTAATGTTTGGAGCTACGTGAAGCTAGAAGATATATAGAAGTGGAGGTAGAGAAGAATTAGAAACAAGTCCCTTAATTTCACCCTCACGGGAGAGTGAGGAAGATCTCATGAAGGGTTCTCTGAGAAGCGCAATCAGCTTGATAAGGCAGCGAATTCCGTGTTTACCACCTCCACCCACACCGCCACCCATCTCACCCTCCTCACGTCCATCTCCACCCACCCCACCTCTGCCACCACCACAGTTCAATATACCGAGTTTGATCAAACTAACAGTATTTAGACGAGTGGGGAATGAAGATCTGAACCAATTCTAGTTCGTGGTAGGAGAAGTATGGGAAGCACAAGGTGTCGTAGATGATAATATTAAGAAGGCTATGCTGGTGAGCGCACTGCAGGATTAGGCATTAACATGGTATATCAAGCATTCTAATGACCACCCAAATGTAGGAATCGCAGATATCCAGGCCATGCTGAACAGGGAATTTAGCAGGTCAAAGTAAGAAACACAAGCAATCATCAGGTTTAAGGAGACTGCGATGCTCTTGGGCGAGACCCCTTGGGATCTAGACCAAAGGCTGAAGAGTATGATTCATGAGGCCAATATGACTTTGACAGATGGACAACATAGTGCATGGTTTGTAGCATCACTTACGCCACACTTAAGGAAAACGCTATCACAACAAAAAATTTCCACCTTGGCTAAAGCTTTGGAGATGGCAATGAGATTACATGAGACCCTTCTACAAGGCCCTATGTTGGGAGTCCAACAAATCCACGTGCAACTGTAGAATCTGTGTCTGGAAATGCAAAGTTTGAAACAGGTAGGACACCTCAGCCGGAGGCGCACGAGGAGGTATGGTGCATAAAGTGCAAAGGCCAAGGGCAGGACAAGGACCACTCTCCAGTGTTCGGGAACTACTTGGCAGGAGGAAGGCCGATGTTGTTAAGACCTGAGGAACAGGTATGGCCAAGCACAATGCCTGCATTATGGTGCATGATCTGTCAGATAGGAGGAAAACACACTACTGATAATTGTCATATGTTGCAGAAGTATACGCAGACATCCCAGCAATTGTTTTGTAATTTCTGCAGGTCGGTAGGGCATGATGAATGCACTTGTTGTTATAAATCTGATCTGAAAATATATGACAATAGAAATAAACCCAAGAATAATAAGATTCAAATATAGAAATGCTTCACTTTATTGATGAAATCCTTAAGGTAGGGCAACACCGTACATTCACTCCTTAAGGAAGGAGAACACTCCACAAGCCATACGCTTGTTCATATAATAATCCTTCACTTATTCCTTCACATCCTTCCATGTGGAGTCTCTAGCCTCTATATAGGCCTCATTCATACAATACCATGGATCATTACCATGGTTCCCTCATACCATCAACTAATACCATGCGCCCATTACATTATTACTAACTACTTGTGGTCCCTTACATGACATGGGTTAACCACTTTATTTATTACTATGGCCCATCTCATTATTACATTATTACCTTGGGTACTTCCCTTGGTACCCCATATTATCCCCCCTAGGTATATAACATTCCACCTCCCTTCGCATGTTTCATCCCCGAAACATGGGAAGAACACAAATAATAAGATCTACTCAAAAGAGTAGTCCACTGGTACTATGCACGTGCATCTAGCCATCCAAGAGAAAGGTGAACCATCGATCTCACTGGTGCCTCGCTCGCTTGAGATGGAAGTTGACCATGGCAGCTCTTCTATGTTGATGTGTAGTAGGTGGATTTTCGCTCCTCGCTATCTGTCATACGGGGGTTGTTGTCCTTGTGGCTAATTGGTTGCCATCTTGTTGGTTGTTTTCTTGCGGGGTGATGTGGGTGATGATATGTTGAAGTTTTAACCCATGGTGTCTTTTTCTTTAATTCACCCTATTGTGGTGCCTGTTGTGGTGTCTTCTTTTCCAATATGACTTCAACCACTGAGCCCTCATCTGATGTACCTATAACCTTTTCTGCTTCAGCCTATGTTTGTGTTTGATTTTCAATCATCAAAGGCTCATCATCTGATACGTCAGTCCCTGGAACATCTTCTGCTTCAGCCTCCATGTACTCTACCTGTTTATTGATGGAAATATCCTGTAATGTAATTTTCTTCTTTTTATACCAAAGCTTCAGGAATTTCTTCTACACATTAATATTGATACTACCCGTAGATTCCATCCAAGGATATCCCAAAACAACATCCATATTATCCATCTCTGAAGTATAAAAATCACCATGCAACACATACTTATCCATAGAAATCTTCAAATCCTTATACACTTGAACATCCTCATCCTCCACCTGTGTGTTTTCAATGTTTTTTGCAGGAACTTGCAATTTTTTTGCCAAATTAACATGGATGAAATTATACTTGCAACTAGGAATTATAGAAACAATGATCTTCTCCTTCTGATTCAATCCATGAACCTACAATAAGGAGATACCAGAAGAAAATAACCCTTTAGGTTCCTTGGTTTCCTTCTTTTCTGTAAAAATAAAATCGGTGCTAGGCAGTGTGTTTGTCTATGTGAACTTATCAACAAGATTAGTTTTATGGTCAAAGTGGTCCATAATAGCTTTTGTGAATATGTCCCAAGTCAAGGGCCTTCGATAGCAATGTTGATGCCTTTACCACCATTGCCATCTTTCATAATCCAAGTACATTTGTCCCCTTCTCAGCTGAATCTCATCATCCATGATGTAATTCAAACTAAACCATTTCTCCATTTGTTCTAGCCATTTGGCTAGATGAGAGCCATCAAATTTATACAAGTCCCTCAAACTCTAATCCATCACAAAAAAATTTGGCGAAAATTTGAAATTGTCACAGTTTAGTCAATATTACTCAGAATCCCTATTATGACATGTTTTCAAAAATGGAACAATCATTCTACATCTGCCCATGTGATAGAAATCTTGATCCAGGCACTGGAATTTCAGATCTGTGCTACAACTCTCCCGCCGTCACCAAAATTTATGCAAAAGGAGCTGATTTTAAATAAGTTATATCTCCCTCATTCGAACGCCGATTCGACCGATTGTTTTTTTGAAATCAGCAATTTTTTCACATAGAATCGAGATCTACAATTATATTTTGTAGATCTTGCACTAGGAAGTCTAGATCTGTGCCGCAAACTCGCTGCCCTGAAAAATTGTCTGCAACCCCACTGATTTTTAGATCAGTGATATGTCCTTCATCCGGACTCCGATTCAACCGATTTTTTTTTTGAAATCGGCTATTTTTTTACAAATAATCTAGATCTACAATTATATTTAGCAGATCTTGCACCGAAACGTACAGATCTGATCTGCAAACTCGCCGCCCCTGAAATCCTGCAAAAATAAAAAAAAAAAAATCTCCACTTTTGCCCAAGAAAGTGCTCTGATATAAATATACCCAAAAACAATAAGATAGAAATAGATATAAATGCTTCTTTATTGATCAAACCCTTAAGGTAGAGTAACACCATACATTCAGTCCTTAAGGAAGGAGAACATTCCACAAGCCATATGCCTGTTCATACAATATTCCTTGACACAATTCCTTGACTATTCCTTCACACAATTCTTGATATCTCTCCATGTGGAGTCTCTAACCTCTATATAGGCATCATACATACAATACCATGGATCATTACCATGGTGCCCTCATACCATCGACTAATACCATGGGCCCATTACATTATTACTAACTAATTGTGGTCCCTTACATGATATGGGTTAACCACATTATTTATTACTATGGCCCATCCCATTATTACATTATTACCTTGGGTACCTCCCTTTGTACCCCATATTATCCCCCCTAGGTATATAACATTCCACCCCCCTTAGCATGTTTCGTCCCCGAAACATGGGAAGAACACAAATAATAAGATCTACTCAAAAGAGTAGTCCACTGGTACCATGCTCGTGCATCTAGCCATCCAAGAGAAAGGTGAACCCTTGATCTCACTGGTGCCTCGCTCGCTTGAGATGGAAGTTGACAGTGGTAGCTCTTCTGTGTTGATTTGTAGTAGGTGGACCTTCGCTCCTCTCTATATGTCCTACGGGGGTTGTTGTCCTTGTGGCTAATTTGTTGCCATCTTGTTGGTTGTTTTCTTGCTGGGTGGTGTGGGTGGTGATATGCTGACGATGTATCTTTCTTTAATTCACCACCTAATGGAGCCTGACTGTTATGTTGTGGTGCCTATTGTAGTGTCTTATCTTGCAATATTAATTCAACCACTCCCTCCTCAGATGTATCAGCATCTGTAGCCTTTTCTGCTTCAGCCTCTGTTTGTGTTTGATTGTCGATCATCACTGGCTCATCATCTAATATGTCAGACCCTGGAACATCTTTTGCTTCAGCCTCCTTGGACTCTACCTGTTTATTAATGGAAATATCCTGTAATGTAATTTTCTTCTTTTTATACCAAAGCTTCAAGAATTTCTTCTGTACATTAATATTGATAGTACCCACTGATTCCATCCAAGGGTATCCCAAAACAACATTCATGTTATCCATATCTGAAGCATAAAAATCACCATGCAACACATACTTATCCATAGAAAGCTTCAAATCCTTATAAATTTGAACATCCTCATCATCAACTTGTGTATTTTTAATGTGTTTTGTTGGAACTTGCAATTTTTTTGCCAAATTAACATTGATAAAATTATGCTTGCAACTAGGATTGATAAAATTATGCTTGCAACTAGGATTGATAAAAACAATGATCTTCTCTTTCTGAATTAATCCATGAACCTGTAATAAGGATATACCAATTGGAAATAAACCCACATGTTTCTCTTTATCTTGTTTTCTGACATGAGACCATCTTTCTAAAAGTAATTTTTCAAATTCTTCATCGGGCAGGTTGAAACACTTCTTTTGGTTAAGTAATCCCCACCACGTGGCTGCCTCATCTGCAAAATAAGCCATTTCCACCCATTTCCAATTGTGTCTAAATAACCTCTTGTATTCATTTATGTGTTCCTCAATAGTAGAACCATTATCTTTTCCTGTAAAAGCCATGAAGAGGATTTTGAAAAAATTCACTTACTTGGTGAAAATTTGAAATTGTCACATTTAGTCAATATTGCTCAAAATCCCTATTATGACCTATTTTTGGAAATGGAACAACCATTCTGCATCTGCCCCATGTGATAGAAACTCTGATCCAGGCCTTGGAACTTTAGATCTACGCTGCAACTCTCCCGTTATCACCAAAATTTCTGCAAAAAAACGCTGATTTTAAATCAGCAATATCTCCCTCATCCGGACTCCGATTTGACTAATTGTTTTTTTGAAATTGAGTACTTTTTCACAAAGAATCCAGATTTGAAATTAGATTTTGCAAATCTTGCACCAGCATGTCCAGATCTGTGCCACAAACTCGCTGCCCTGAAAATTTGTCTGCAACCCCACTGATTTTAGATCAGCGATATCTCCTTCATCCAGACTCCGATTTGACTGATTTTTTTTTTAAGTCGGGTATTTTTTTACATAGAATCCAGATCTGCAATTAAAATTTCTAGATCTTGCACAAAAACTTACAGATCTGCTATGCAAACTCGCTACCCCCAAAATCCTGTAAAAAATAAAAAAAAATTCCACTTTTTTGCCCAAGAAAGTGCTCTAATATCACTTGTTATAGCTCTGACACCACTTGTTATAGATTTGTCCCAAAAATATATGAGAATATAAATAAACCCAATAAATGATAAGATATGAATATAGAGACTCCATGTCAAGAGATTGTCAAGGAATTGTGTCAAGGATTATTGTATGTACATGCATATGGCTTGTGGAGTGTTCTCCTTCCTTAAGGAGTGAACGTATGGTGTTGCCCTATCTTAAGGGTTTTGATAAATAAAGAAGCATTGCATATTATTTCTTGGGTTTATTTCTATTCTCATATATTTCTGGGTTAGATCTATAACAAGTGGTATCAAAGCTATAACAAGTGGTATCAGAGCACTTTCTTGGGCAAACAGTGGAGAATTTTTTTTATTTTATTTTTGCAGGATTTCAGGGGCGGCGAGTTTGCAGATCAGATTAGAACAACTTGGTGCAAGATCTGAAAAATCTAATTGTAGATCTGGATTCTGCGTGAAAAAACACTCAATTTCAAAGAAAACATTTGTCGAATAGGGGTCCGGATGAGGGAGATATCATTGATTTAAAAAAAGCTTTTTTTTCAGAAATTTTGGTGACAGTGGGAGAATAGCAGCGCAGATATGAAATTCCAGTGCCTGGATCAAGATTTCTATCACATGGGCAGATGCAGAATGATTGTTCCATTTCTGAAAACATGTCATAATAGGGATTCTGAGCAATATTGACTAAACTGTGACAATTTCAAATTTTCGCCAATTTTTTGTGATGGATCAGAGTTTGAGGGACTTGTATAAATTTGATGGCTCTCATCCAGCCAAATGGCTAGCACAAATGGAGAAATGTTTTAGTTTGAATTACATCATGGATGATGAGTGTTGGCTAGTTGAATTGTTTATTAATTGAACAATCAAGTACCACATTAATTGTCAACCTGGGAAAGTCTTTTTATTCCAAAGGCCACTGCGTACTGTTTGCACTTAAATTCTAAAAGCATTGAAAGCTGTAGTATACTTAATTCCTGTACTAATTTAACACAGTGCTGAGAAAGAATTGATTAAAATTACAGATCTAAGAAACAAGGAAATGGATGCTCTGTTGGCAGAGGATCAGGACCCTATCCTCCAGATGAGGACGTTCAGCACCTGCCCCTGGAATCAGATTGCTAACACACACTGCACTCAGATTCACCGGTGAAACACGCTTGCACAATTTCAAATAACTAGATAAAACAGAGTGCTAGCAAAATAGAACTTCAAGAGGTAATGCTACAAAGTCCAAAACAGAGTATCTGTAAAAAGAAACTACCACACACTTACACACTTGACAGCAAAGTAAATGGGTGAATCTTGTGAGGAAGGTGGGCCCAGTCCTTCTCACAAGATTCCCCAGAATGCGAAGAATAACTTAAATACTCAGAACATTCTTCTATTCATCTGTCAAAAATTCAGATACAGTGAAGTTCAGAAGTGCTGGTATTTTTACAAAATGCTCTTACAGACTGACTCTTGACTAATGTAGATGTCTCCTCTTTATAGAGGAGACATCTATTACAATAGATTGTTACGGTTCAGCTGTTTAACCCGTTTAATCAAAAATAAGAAATACAGAGATGTTGTTGCAACAATATAATGATATATTCTTTGTTTAGACTATTACACAGCTAATAACTGTCTTCGTCCGTCTTCCTTGGGATATGCACATTCCTCTTGCCGATTCCCCGTGCTATTCTGGTAGCTGTGTTCTTCTTGCTTTGGATAATCACGTCTCAGATAGTTGCCGTTGTGATTCTCAGTTGGTACAAAAATACCCGCTTTAGATAATATCTGTTGCTGACTATATCAACTGCGCAGTTGCTGCTTCTGGTGTTGCAGCAACTGCGTAGTTGCTGTTTTTGGTATTACAGCAACTGTAGGTTATAATTTCTGCGGGCTTAAGACAATTCCAAAGATAAATACACAGGTACTTACGAATATGCAGTGAACAATTAAACATATAGATATGCGGGAAGTTACTCCATACCTTGGGGTAATCAAGTCATTGTACGATCAAAACTTATAACTTATGACTGAAAAAGGATAATATTATGATGGAAATATAAGGTCAAAATTGGTCAATTCTGGGTCCTAACATCCCCCCCAACTGAAGATATTGCATGTCCCTATGCAATGTTTTACTCTAAATCCGAGTCGGAGTACTGGGATGAACAATGTAAATTACTGAGACAATAGCTGTAGGAGGTGACGTCGAACTTTTTTCTGAAACCACAGACAGTCTGTATCTGTCTCCATGCTATTGCCTCCTCCGTAGTAGATAACCCAACCTGACCCTTATATTGTTCCCCGGGTAACCATAAAAGTGGAAATTTAAACTTGTAGCCTATCCAACTCTCAGCACAGTGTTGCATGCATTTAATATAAAAAGGTACCCTTGTAAGTGCTACCTGCAAATTTATTGGATTGTAAGGATGATATTCTTTTCTTTCTTTGGGGCAGTTTTCCCAAAAGAGATTATTTGCTCTAACGACCAAGGGCACTTTGGTTCTCAAATAGTGCTGACAGTCCTTCAGGACTGTTGCTTGCAATTGTCTGAGATGATTTTTCATATCAGAATTCTTTATCAATGCTTGGTGCTGTACAATAAAAGTAGCTGCATTCTGTGGTTCAGCCCTAATCCACAGAAGACAATTTTGTTCATTATGTTGGGCTGAGACGAAGGCATTCTACCATGTGAGCTGGTTGGCTAAGAAGGAAATAAAGGCTCTCAGCTGTATGTCACCAACCACAGGTAACATATTCTTGTCCCTTTCTTCAGATACTGCTTCATTGTGTAGGTAAAGCTCACATAGCAGGTTTTGGTCATTATTAGGTGCCTCTGCAAAAGTTTGCTTAAATTGTTCTGCTGTGACCACCTGATAGGGTCTCCCTTCTCTTACAGCTTTTATCTGCAAGTATGTCAATCTCTCCCTTAAAAATGTTGCATAATTAAAAGATGGCTTCCTCATAGCCAGTATTCTTTGAAATAATTTGAACATCTGGGTCACTCTGGTTTTCAGCTCTGAGATTTCTTTATATTGAGCCCTACATTGCTCAATTGCTTCCCAATTTCTGTATGCGTGATTAAACCAGGTCCCTTTCTGCTGTTCAAATGCTTTACCCTTTGACTGCTCATACTCTTTACACCATTTTCCTTTCAAAGCCTGAAAGCTTTCTGTTTCTATACATGCATCATTAACAGAGGGAGACTCTGTTTGTGTGTAAGCATCAGTAAGAAAAATCTGTTCTGTTGGAGTAGGCTGGAATACTCCCTCATCTTTTTCTTCGTTTGCAGCTAGTATCTCATCCTGTTGCTGTCCTGATTCACTGTGTGCTGTGGTAACTGGGGTAGGCCGGGGTAGGTTTGTATCTTCTTGTTCCTTTGCTGATTTCTGTGTAAAAATTTCCTCCATAATAATTTGGGTGGGTCGTGGTGAGTCTATATTTTCTCTTGCTTTTTTCTCTGCTAGGGGACTTACTGGTTCTTGTGTTACAGTAAGTTCCCTGATTTGATCTTTCTCTTCCAGATAGCCTGTTGGTTCTTGTGTAACAACAGGTTCTTCTGTGTGCACTTTCTCTTGGGAGCCTGTTGGTTCTTGTGTAACAACAGGTTCTTCTGTGTGCACTTTCTCTTGGGAGCCTGTTGGTTCTTGTGTAACAACAGGTTCTTCTGTGTGCACTTTCTCTTGGGAGCCTGTTGGTTCTTGTGTAACAACAAGTCCTTCCATTCTAGCAGAGGGTTGTGATATTTCTGTCTGTGCAGCAGCAGGTCTTTCCGTGTCATCTGCAACAATGGCAACGTTCTCTCTTGGTTCCGCCACTACCTTGTATCCTACTTGGGTATATATTTCGCTACAAGTGGCACACATATACTCATTGTCTTCACTTTTCTCTGCTGCCGAGGCCACTCGAGCTAAAACATGCAAGTTGAATTCCTTTTGATATGCTTCTTTAATCCTTATTATCTCCTCTTGATAATCCTGAATCTGTAACCTTAGGAATTCAATTTCCTCTTGCAAGGCAGGTATAGTGGGCTGATCTTGCGGGGTAGTAGGCTCCAGTGGAGGCAGGGGTTGCATTTCATCATCCTGGTCAATATTCCCTGTAGGTGGTTCTTGTGTATCACCTGGGAACGTGGCTGGTTCTTGTGTTACAGCCATTCGATCCTTATTATCTTGGGTGTCGGCAGCTGGTTCTTGTGTATCAGCTACCTTAACATATGATTTCACGAAGCTATGAATGTTCTGCATTTCCACTTCTGAGGGTGAAGGGGATGGACTTTGGGGGCGGGTGGGGGTACGACTTTTTAAAGTAATGGGTGGTGAACTAGGAGGATTCGGGATTTTGGCTACTAACGATGACCGGGTTATTCGTTTTGGTAGGAAAGCCGTAAATGTGGGCATTCTCCTTTCCAGGTCAATTTCAGGGGTAGTAGCCGGAGCAGTAGATGTTTTAGCTGAAACCCTGGTTTTTCTTCTTTTTGGTGGGGTTTCCTTTGTCTGACGCTTCTTTCTCTTAAGTAGGGAAATGGGGATATCATCGTCAGAGTCATCGGTAGAAATGTGGAGTATGGGGGTAGAAGGACTGGCCTTTTCGGGGGATGTGGTTGTTTCTGTAGTTACTTCTGCTGCTTTTTCGTTTTCAACAGTTTGTAGGGATGTTTGATGGGCTTGTTCGCGGATGCGTTCGGCCTGCTGAAGATTTTGCAGGGGGATTTACTCGGGCATATCCTCTATTTGCTGAGGGGGTTCATCTTCTGGTTGGGGAATTTCAGCTTCCTGCGGGGGATGAATGGGGGATGGCGGATTATTTAAGGCCAGACCTCTATTAATGAGCAATTGGATTAGCTGGTGGTGTTTTAGGGACAGAAGTGGGTGCTTCGCATTAACAGCATATCGTGACATATTCTTAAGACAACCCAATAAATAATATGGCATATTTATCAATTGACCATTTCTTAAGTGATTTAACAGCATGAAATCGTGCTGGTAGATTACCTGGTAGCGGCCCTCGCACGTCAGGTATTGTTTGATGAATTCGGCAATTCTTGGCCATGGTGGAGGTAACGACCGCAGTGCTACACCTGTGCCCTTAGGTTCTATCTGCTCGCCTGGTCGTAAGAAATCCTGCTGCGCGTTGAGAATCAAATGCTTCCTGCTGAACCATCTTATACCGTTAGTTGGTAGCCCAGTGGCTTGAGCTATTACTTCCTCTGTAACCGGAATTTGAATTCCCTGCACGACAAAGAATCCCTCTCTTAAGTTGCGTGCGAATTCCAGGACTTGTTGCTCGTTAAAGTCCGGAAGTCTCCTTAAATATTCTATCCAGCTTGCTTGCAAAAATATCTGGTAAATGTCCGGATAAAGTTCCAGGACTGCTGTCGAAGTGGGTTCATATGTGATCAGAGGTCCTCCCATGGCTATTGCTCAGTACTTTCCAATTTCAAAGCCGAGCTCCCGATTTCAGATCAGAGTAAAGTGTCGCAAATGGTAGCATGCAGCGATAGGGTGACTTTTACGTATTACTGGGAGAATTAAGGGTGGCGGCAGTTGGCGTGGTATATCATTATTGGAATTTCTTTAGTACTCCCCCCTTCTACGTGTGAGCGATTTGATTGGAAATATAACTAATTGATGGTCCTATCAGTTTTCACCGCATTATCTATTATTTAATGTCCATTGATAAACGTGCGTACCTTGTATTTTACCTTTTTTTGATTGCTGCGTCAAAAAGTCTTATCTCGTCTTCCTCTGAGTCACAATGATTACCACGGATTTGAAGGTGTGGGAATATCGGTAATTTGTAATGATAATGACGGGAATGATAGTCAGATGTCATAGTCGTCATAAGGAGCGGTATCTTTTATCGTAATTTATTGCTTGGGGCTACAGTGATAACTCTCGTTTTCATGAGTGAATTTAGCCGAGAAAGAGTATTTTGTGTCTGGGAAACGGTATTGGAACACCAAAATTGGTGTTTGGTGATGGGGAATTACCGGAAAGAAAAAGTTGTGAGGATGGGAAATGTACTAGAGTGATGGGAGTCAGGAAATGATGTTGTACTTATGGGAATGATATTGCAGAAATTGGAATGATGATTTGGATAGCGGGGGGTGGTGTTGCAGCAACGGAAAATAATGTTGCAATACAAGAAATGGTTTTGCAGCAACGGGGATGGTGTTGCAGCAACGGAATGTGGTGTTGCAGCAACAGGGAATTCCATGTTCGCGAATTAATCTCTTCGAAACTTCTTATCTTCCGGCTTCCTCCCAAGCTAAGATCTGCAAAATACTGAAATATAATATCGTAATCCTTGACAGGATTTATTAGTTTCTTAAAAACATAATATCTAACCTAAAAAAAATTGCATAAGTAATAAAAATTCAAGTGCTTTGAGGGGTAGCAAGTTCCCTTGGAAAGGAACATTGTTTTATTGCCATGCAGGTGGTTTTAAAATCTTCCTTAGAAACCAGCCGCTGGTATAACTGAAGTCGGTAGCCATTTACTAACAGTGGTGTTCTGCTCCCATCAATTGTTAAAAGTCTGACTGTCCCGTTTGGAAAAACAGCATCCACTTCATATGGTCCTAACCACCTTGTTCTTAATTTGCCCTGAAAGTTCTCAAAACGAGAATCATAAAGTAGAGCCCAATTACCGTTCTGGAACTGCTTCTGCTTGATGGTTTTGTCATGCCATTTGCTTCTTTGCTGCTGTATCATCATTGTTTGATGGACGGCTTCCAGTCTTTTCTCGTCCAATTCCTGAAGCTGCTGCAACCTGGCTGTCTGTGCATCAGTTAAATCCAGGTTAACAGCTAAGGCAGTTCTCAGGGTTTTGATTTCAAATTCTACAGGGAAAATGGCATTCTTTCCAAAGACTAACTCATAGGGTGAAAAGCCTGTTGTATTTCTCCAAGTAGTTCTATAGGCCCATAAGGCTTCAGGTAATCTCTGAAACCAGTCCTTTCTGTTCTCCTTTATCGTTTTTGTCAAGATGGCTTCAATGACCTTGTTGGTACTTTCCACCTGCCCATTTGCTTGGGGGTGGTATGGTGTAGTCATTTTGTGCTTGATATGATATTTCTGGAGCGTGTTTTTGAAGCCATGGGAATTAAAAGGAGGTCCTCCATCGGTGACTAATTCTCTAGGTAATCCAAATCTAACAAAGATTTCTTCAAATAAGAATGTTAATACTGCTTCTTCATTAGCTTTAATGAGTGCTTTGGCCTCTACCCATTTAGTCATATAGTTTGTGCATACTAATATGTATACCCTTTGATTAGATGGAGGATTAATAGGACCTACAAAATCTAATGCCCATTTCTCAAAAGGTTCAAGGGTTACCTGGGGATTGAGTGGCATTTCATCTCTGTGGTTAGGCTGGCCCATTCTTTGACAGCTGTCACATGCCTTCACATACTTTCGGGCATCTTTGAACAGTGATGGCCAGTAATATCCCATTCTGAGTGCCTTGTGTGTTTTTCTTTTTTCTGCAAAGTGTCCTCCACAAGGGTCATCGTGACAAGCTTTTAGTACATCATAGATCTCATCCTCCCCAACACATCTCTGGATTTCCTGATCTATCCCTGTGTGAAATAGACATCCGCTTATCCAGCTATACCTAGCGCTTTGCTGAATGATTTTCCTTTTTTCTCTGTGCAATAGGTGTGATGGTAACTTTCCTGCAACTAAGTAGTTAGCAATATCTGCATACCAAGGTGAGTGGGCAGAAACTGCAAATAGATACTCATCGGGAAAAGAATCATCTACTGGAATATTTTCATTAGTTTTTAACCGAGAAAGAAAGTCAGCAACTACATTTTCTTTTCCTGGTCTATCCACAATTGTGATATCGAATTCCTGTAATAAAAGTAGCCATCTAGTAACTCGAGCATTTGTAACAGATTTATTCATTAAATATTTGATGGCCGAATGGTCAGTATGCACAAAAGTAGTATAACCAGTGATGTAGTGCCTAAATTTATTGATAGCGTAAATAACTGCTAGAAACTCTTTCTCAGTGACCGTATAATTAAGTTCTGCGGGAGTCATGTTTTTATTAATGAAGTAAATGGCGTAGGGAAGACCATTTTCTTCCTGTCCCAGGACAGCTCCTATGGCAATGTCTGAAGCGTCAGAGGATATGTGAAAGGGGAGTGCCCAATCAGGTCCTCTTAAAATGGGAGCTATGGACAACTGATGTTTAAGCTGATCAAATGCTTTTCCACAATCATCAGTCCACTTAAATTCAGCGTTTTTTGTTAATAACACAAACAGAGGGGAAGCTATCTTAGAGAAATCTTTGATAAATCTTCTTTAATACCCTGCATGTCCTAAGAAGCTTCTTACTTCTATCTGGGTTTTGGGAATAGGGAGGGTCAAAATGACTTGTATTTTTGCAGGATCGACTTGAATTCCTAATAATGAAACATAATGGCCTAATACGATGCCTTCATTCATCATCATGTGGCATTTCTCAGTACTTAAGGCAAGGTGTGCTTCAATACACTGCTTGAGTACTTTTTCTAGATTCTGCAAAGCATATTCAAAGGCCTTTCCATAAGGAGTGAAGTCGTCCATAAAAATCTCTAGGGAATCATTTACCATATCAGAAAAGATGCCTATGACCGCTCTCTGGAATGTCGGTGGTGCATTACATAGACCAAATGGGAGAACCTTATAAGCAAAGTTCCCCCAAGGGCT
>APFE030807467.1:91164-112961 GCA_000404065.3 Pinus taeda
ATATGATATTTCTGGAGCGTGTTTTTGAAGCCATGGGAATTAAAAGGAGGTCCTCCATCGGTGACTAATTCTCTAGGTAATCCAAATCTAACAAAGATTTCTTCAAATAAGAATGTTAATACTGCTTCTTCATTAGCTTTAATGAGTGCTTTGGCCTCTACCCATTTAGTCATATAGTTTGTGCATACTAATATGTATACCCTTTGATTAGATGGAGGATTAATAGGACCTACAAAATCTAATGCCCATTTCTCAAAAGGTTCAAGGGTTACCTGGGGATTGAGTGGCATTTCATCTCTGTGGTTAGGCTGGCCCATTCTTTGACAGCTGTCACATGCCTTCACATACTTTCGGGCATCTTTGAACAGTGATGGCCAGTAATATCCCATTCTGAGTGCCTTGTGTGTTGTTCTTTTGTCCGCAAAGTGTCCTCCACAAGGGTCATCGTGACAAGCTTTTAGTACATCATAGATCTCATCCTCCCCAACACATCTCCGGATTTCCTGATCTATCCCTGTGTGAAACAAACATCCGCTTATCCAGCTATACCTAGCGCTTTGCTGAATGATTTTCCTTTTTTCTCTGTGCGATAGGTGTGATGGTAATTTTCCTGCAACTAAATAGTTAGCAATATCTGCATACCAAGGTGAGTGGGCAGAAACTGCAAATAGATACTCATCGGGAAAAGAATCATCTACTGGAATATTTTCATTAGTTTTTAACCGAGAAAGAAAGTCAGCAACTACATTTTCTTTTCCTGGTCTATCCACAATTGTGATATCGAATTCCTGCAATAACAGTAGCCATCTAGTAACTCGAGCATTTGTAACAGATTTATTCATTAAATATTTGATGGCCGAATGGTCAGTATGCACAAGAGTAGTATAACCAGTGATGTAGTGCCTAAATGTAATGCTTCCATTGTTGGTATACCTGCACAATGGAATACATATCTTTTTCATAAGTGGGATACTTTTGGACTATGTCTGAAAGTGTCTCTCTGTGATATGCCACTGGATGCCGCTGTTGAGTGGGAAGACCCTAATAACATAGTCAGAGGCATCAGTCTCGATATAAAATGGTTGTTGCAACTCTGGTAATGTGAGCACTAGTGTAGAGCAGAGACAATGGTTCAACTCTGCGAACGTCTTTTGTCGAGATTCAGACCAAAATAATTTTTCTTTCGCTCCTCCCTTGGTGACTTGACTCAAGGGCCAAGTGATATGAGAGAACCCCAACATGAACCTGTGGTAGAAAATGGCAAGATCCAAAAAGATGCAGAGCTCTGTCAAAGTGATTGGTGCTGGCCAATCCCGAATGACTTGGATCTTAGTTGGATCCACATGCACCCCTCATTCATCAATAGTGTATCCCAGATACTGAACCTAAGTCATGCCAAAACTGCATTTCTCCAAATTAGCACACAACTTATGTTGTCGCAGTGTTTGGAAAACCTGTTAGATGTGGTGGAGGTGCTCTTCCCAACTCTGGCTGAAGATTGGGATGTCATCCAAGTGTGCCACTACAAATGAGTTGGTGAATGGCCGTAAGATGTCACCATCAGCTTGATGAAGGTTGTAGGAACATTTGTCAACCCAAAAGGCATAATGAGTCATTCAAAAAGTTCCTCCTTGGCTTTGAAGGTAGTCTTCCACACATCGGAGGGTTCAATTAGTACCTGGTGATATCTGGACTTCAAGTCGATCTTGCTAAAATATATGGCCCCCTTGAGTTGGTCCAAAAGGTCATCAATTTGTGGGATCGGATACCTATTCCAGACAATGATCTTGCTCAACACTTGATAGTCAATATATAGTCTCCAAGTCCCATCCTTCTTCTGTACCAACATGATCGGGCTCTCATAGGTCGATGAACTCGGTCAGATGTGACCATTCTCCAGCATCTCCTGAATCTACCTCTTGATTTCGTCATTCTCTAGAATAAAGTGCTGATAGATTGGTCCATTGGACAATGATGCACCTGAGGTCAGATCGATGGAGTGCTTGACCTAATAGTGTAAAGGCACCCACAAACTTGTCCATCTGTTTTTTTCAGGCAGAGGGGCCCTGTCTGGAGGTCATGGCCACCATATTATTCTTTCCCTGAGGGCATATTATCAGGAAAACAAATTTCCCAATTTTGGAAATGAGCTTACTGCATTGTTTTGTAGTAACCAATGAGATGGTAGTAAGCGGTGTTACCTTCTGTATCTTGTACAACTTATTTCCCAAGGTAGCAATAACATCGCGAGGCCTTGACTCATACACAACATGTCGCTTCCACAAGTATGGTCAATGTAATAATACGTCACAAACATCAAGAGGAGCAACGTCACATAATTCCTCATCCGTGAAGGGATTGATGTTGTATGGAAGGCAACATTGTTGGCTGATGCGAAGATCCTGTCCTTCGTGAAGTCACCCAATGGTGTATGGTTGTGGGTGTGTTGTGGTCGGTAAGTCTAGCCGCTTCACGATCTTTGTTGAAATGAGGTTCTTTTGGCCCCCACTGTTGACAATGAATTGTATCGGGGAATCCTTTACCCACATCTGGGAGTGGAAGATGCGCTCCTCCCCATCCAGATCTTCAGGTTCCTCCTTTTGGATCTTTGTGGTGGCAACAGTGGTGTTGGGCTTCACATTGATAATCTACTTCCATTTTTCATTCCCCTTATTAGGTTCTGACTCAGAGTTAGAACATGCATCTAATTCGATAGCCTTCAGCTCGATCACCAGTGACTTATTAGTCCAATACTCACTTTTGTTGTGAGTGGAGCTCTTATGGAACTCAAACAACTTTCCCATGTCCTTCTTCAGATTTGAGGTGTTGTTCTTTTCTTGCAGCTTTGTTAGGTCGTCCTAGGCCACCCTGCCTTGGCTTTGTCCTTTGTTTTGTGTTTGGGGGCACCTTACCCTTGCTTCAGATTCACAGATCCAAAGTCTCGCTTTTTCTTTTTAAGCTTCTGCTTGATCTTGACAACGTATTGGTACTTCGTGCCTAGCAAGGAGATGTCTGGGAAATCCATCTCATCATGGATGTACCTGTGTAGGCAGTCGTGGTAATTGAGCACCAAATGTTTCTCAGAATCCTTGATACCCCACTTCGTGCGAAGGGTATGGAAAACACTGGTAAACTCCAACACGTCTTGATCCCTTCCCTACCACAGTGTGACCCACTTTATGTATTTATCGTCATAGCTCATGATAAGGTAGTACTGCTCCTTGATGGCATCCCAGAATGAATTCCAAGTGGGTGTGGTTGAAAACAGTGAGGGCATACTTTCATCCTTCTTCTCATAGTAGGTTTCCCACCAGTTCTTAACGTGGGGGGTGACTTTAAGAATAGGAAAAGTAATCTTTTCCCAGCTAGAAAAATTATGAATAGAAAAATAACCTTCTAGCAGATTTAACCATTTATCTATGACATATACATCTATTTAGTCGTCAAATATGGGAATGTCAAAGTTTACTTGTACCTTAAAAGGAGTGGCACCTCCAGAGTGGTTGTTGGATGTGGATGCGCCACTGGTGAGCAACCATTGAAGGATCTGGACAAAGTTATTCATCATCGCATTCCTTTGTTTTTCGAGGGTCTACTCAAGCAATATTTTGATAGGATCTCTTTCTCCCTCATCTTTCTTTTCTTCACCCATGGGAGGCTGTTAGGATTTGCGAGGTTGATCTTGCAAAGGTTCAACCAGATCAAGCACTAACTCCTTATATCCTAACCTCATTGGGGACATGCAAAGAAGGACTAAGAAAGAGTAGACCACCTCTGATACCACTAATCTAAATTTAAACAAGAATGTAACAAATTACAGATATAACCACAAACACAGAGATGCAGCAGAAATAAAACGTCATTTAATTAATATCAAAGAACTGAAATATGCTTACATACAGAATGGAAATAAACTAGCTAGGGCGATGGTAACTTATCTCTAAGAAGAGATTTGGCGGCCAAATGCCTCTAAACTATGTTCCAATGAGGCTTAAAGGCCTATTTATTATTGATAAACAATGAAAACCCCAAAGCATCCAAAAACATAACCCTAGGAGATGAAATGCCAAACTATGGGCCCCGTCGGTGTAAATTGGTACATCGACTTCTCGGGGTCATAACTTTGGCATATGATCTTCGTTTGACGCACACGATACCTCATTAGAAAAATCTATCCAAGGAACACAACTATTGAGAGAAAATATTGAGTTAAAAACTCATTTTTTTTGGTGATTTTCCAATAAAACGTTGTTTAGGTCCTCAAAATGGCTCTAGAAGTTCAGAACCCGAAAAACTGTCAAAACTAGTGAACTATGCTACAATTTAGGAAACTGAAAAACTGAAAGAAACAATGGTGGGGGTCCAAGTGGAATAGGTGGGTGGCCAAAAATATCCACCTGGATCATTATAGAAAGACATTTTGCAGCTAAGCCTATAATTGCATGGAGAGACATATCCAAAACGTTGGTTGTGGTTAGGTAGATCCGAATAACGCAACGATTTTATAATTTCAAGTAATCTAATTATTCATTTTATAGGTAAGTTTCTCATCTCTTGTGGCATTTGTAGGTTATATACTAACTAACTGAAATATTTCCTATGTTGATGATTAATGACCTTAATTTATGTAAGTAATTTGCGTGTTTTAATTTCAAGCCATTAAACTATGAGCAAAACACATTGAATGTAAGCCACATTGAAAGGTATATATGTGTTGCAGTCCAAGTGAGGAGGCTTTTTCATTAAAAAAAATGTTATCAACTTAACTAGAACTTTTCCAAGTTCTTGTCTTTTTGGATGTTGCATCAATTCACGATTTTCATGTTGATTTTGGAAAGCAATAATGTAGCATAATTATTTTTTCATTTTCATTTTTCTTGTTTGTCAAGTGGTCTAAGTTCATTAGAGATTATATCAATCTTAACCTATGGCTTAAGAAACTGCAACCCGAGGACATCTAAGCCATCAAAATCACTGTGGGATCACACCCGACTTGGGCCACTCTAGCTCTTAACATGACTCGATTTTTGCCCATAAAGTGACTTAATAGTACACTTCATCACCATCTATTCTACGCCCTGGGGGTACTATTTTTTCATTTTTAAACATGAAATTAAAATCCAAATATCATGATTACAAAAGAGATGAAAAACCGCTGAAATATAAAAGTGGTGATGCAACATCTCTTTTTTTAAGGGTTAAAATTCAGCAATTTTCAATCATAGCATTAAAGAACAAATATCATAACTAAAAAAAAAACATGAAAAAACATGTTGAAATGTAACAATGGTGATGCAACATGACACCCCTTTTTACGGTTAAAATTCAAACATTTTTTAACCATGGCATTAAAAACCAAATATTATGATATGAAAAGCCCTAAAATTCAACATTTAAAGTTTTTCTACCTTTTTGTTTTTCTTTTTTAATACTTACTTTTTAAGTGTTTTTCAAAATTATCTAACTTTGATTTGATTTTTGGGGTTAAAATTATCAATTATTTGACATGACATCATTGATCATTGAAACTATTGGGAAAAAAATAAAATTAAAATAAAATAAAATAAATTGAATGTGAATCTAAAAGTGAGATTACATCAATTTGTTTAAAAAATAATTATTAATAATTTATATTAAAAAATTAGAAAAAAATTGTATACATTTTTTTTAATGGAAAATCGATTTAAACAAGTGTAATATGCAACGTTATTGCTTAGTACTTGTCTCTTATGTAAAAAGTATTTGATTGCAATTATTGAATGCTTCAACAAATTCATAAATCTAATAATGAAACACATTTGAATACAATGAAGGGACATAACAAAGTAATTAATGGACATGATAACTTTGGATCCAAATAGAGATAAGTGCATAGATAATTTTGGATGAAACATTAGCCCCGACATCATCGTTTTTTACAAAAGTTGAGACTTTATTGAAATGTGCTTGTGCACTTTTTATTCCATCTTTAGCTTATGGGAGGACATAAGGAGGAGAAATTACAATGTCTTGTATCTTTATATTAAACAAATGTATATATATGATTTAAATAAAATAAACAATTCTTTTAAAAGCTAATTATTGGAACAACCTATTTATTTAACTTTAAATTTATACTCATCCTAATTTAGCAGCAAATAGATAATCCATGGTAGAATTTATGTCTAAAAATCACATTGTTATGAAGTATCTCGTGACATCTTAATTGTGTGGCAAAGAATTCATATGTAGTAAAATATCTAATGTAAAAAATTACATATGACATCTTAATCACATGGCAAAGAATTGATATGTAATAAAATATCTAACATAAAAAATTGCATGTTTAGTTATACAAAGTCTTAAGTGTGAGTGCAAAAGATTCCTAAAACTTATTTTTTTATTTCTCTTATTTATTGTAGTGTTGACTTAAATTTTATTTTTTATATTGCATTTTGATTTAAAATTGAATTGTGAAAATATATAATGTAGGTACACGTTATTTTCAAAAATTATTGAACCAAGTTCATTCAATAATAAAAATCAGCAAGGGAAAATCAGTGTAATATGTAGTGTTGTTGCTTTTGTTTTCTAAATCGACCAGTTTCCATGGTTAGTAGAAGCCTTAAACATAATGACAAGTTTTTATTTGGAAAATAAAATATTAATATGGAAAAAACTAAAATTGGAGAAAAAATTGAATTGATAATTATTATTATTATTAATTTTTTTTTTAACTTTTTTAAAATAATTTTAATTCTAAAAACAATTTTAAACTTATAAAATTAGTCATCCACAATCAAAAATAGAAATTCATTTTTTTAAAATTCAAAAAATTATTTTCAATTTCTAAAAAATAAGTTTATTATTTAATTTTGCCAAAACTTTAGAAATAGTTTCTTAAAAATTGCAAATTAATTAAGAGTCAAAGCAATTTTACTCAAACTATTTACAATATACTTTGCCTTCGGTGGGTATAACAACTGTAATATGCAACATTGCTACTTAGTACCTGCCTCTTATGTAAAATGTAATTGATAACAATTATTTAATGCTTGAACAAATTCATAAATCTAATAATGAGAAACATTTGAATACGATGAAGGGACATAACATAAGTAATTAATGGACTTGATAACCTTGGAGCCAAATAGAGATAGGTGCATAGATAATTTTGGATGAAGCATTAGCCCCAACATCATCGTTTGTTACAAAAGTTAGACTGTTTGAAATGTGCTTGTGCACATTTTATTCCATCTTTAGCTTATGTGACGAAATAAGAAGGAGAGAATACAATGTCTAGTGTTATATAATATTATATATATATAATATATAATATTAAAATATATATATATATATATATTATATATAAAATTTTAAGAAAAAAGAATAATTATTGTAAACACATTTTATTTAACTTTAATTTGATACTTCATTCCTATTTAGTAGCAATAATAATCTATGGTAGAATTTCTATGTCAGAAAAATCAGATTGTTATGAAGTATCTCATGATGTCTTAATCGTGTGGCAAATAATTCACATGTAATAAAATATCTAATATAAAAAATTACATATGACGTCTTAATTGTGTGACAAAGAATTCGCATGTAATAAAATATTTAATAAAAAAAATTAGATATGGCAGCTTAATCATGCGGCAAAGAATTCATATGTAATAAAATATCTCATATAAAAAATTACATGTTTAGTTATACAAAGTCTTAAGTGTGAGTGCAAAAGATTCCTAAAACTTATTTTTTTATTTCTCTTATTTATTGTAGTGTTGACTTAATTTTTGTTTTTTATATTATATCATGATGAAAATATATAATATAGGTAAGGTTTATTTTCGAAAATTATTGAACCAAGTTCATTCAATAATAAAAAGCAGCTAGGGAAAAATATGAAGAAAATCAGCAAGGGAAAAATCAATGTAATATGTAGTGTTGTTGCTTTTGTTTTTTAAATCTGCCACTTTCCATGGTTAGTAAAAACCTGACAAGTTTTTTTTTGGGAAATAAATATTAATTATAGAAAAAACCATAAAGTTGGAAAAATAAAAAATTGATAATTCATTTATGAGGACACTTGGGGATTAGAGGTTTTTTTTTTCAAATAATTTTTAATTCTGAAAAATTGATTTTAAACCACCTAAAATTAGTCAACCCACCAATAAAAAAAATTAGAAATTCAATTTTTGAAAATTCAAAAATAACAATTTCTAAAAAAATAAGTTTAATATTTAATTTTACCAAAACTTTAATAAACTTTAGAAATAGTTTCTAAAAAATTGCAAATTAATTAAGAGTCAAAGCATTTTGGCTCAAAATGATTGCAATATTTAAAATAAGAATTTCACCTTTTTATTTAAAAAAAATGAAAGGTTTTTTTTTTTTTTTTTTTTTTTTTTTTTTTTATTATATTTAATTTATTTATTTTATATTATTATTATTATATAGTATATTATTTTTTTTTTTTTTTTTCTAATAATAAATAGGAATAATTATATTTTGAGAGAAAAATAACCCATTAAATATACAAAAATTAAAAATTAACAAAAGAAAATACTTCTAATAAATTAAAAAAAAATACATAAAAATAACTCAATTAATAATAGATAATAATAATATAATTAAAAATCTAATAAAAACATTAAAAAAAAATTAAGAAAAATGATAACAAAATTTAATGATGATGATTCACCTTCCATAAGAAATCGATATGGTCTAGTAGACCTTAAGAAAGTAAGTGATTAATGGAGACTTTTAATATTTTATCTCTATGATAAAAAAAAAAGGGAAAGAAGCGTTTTGAGGCCAATGTAGTTTTGTTGACTTAACAAGTCAAGAAGGTTGGTAGTGTGGCAAATGATTTCAGAAGGAGAATGTGTGATTAAGGGTTGGACAACCCAAGAGAAAATGATTTTCATATTCAACTCTCTTAATATCACAGAGGAGGTAGATTCTTTTGTCCGAGGGTGTTTTTTAAATAGACCAATGCCCATTTTCACTTGAAAGCTCATGAGAATTAGTTCTTACCTTTGCAATGTTCATTTTATTCTTAGTACTGGTAAAGAGAGAAGGATAATTATGGTTAGCAAGAGGGGTTGATCACCTCCTTATAATACCTTAGCTTTCTTTTACCCTTTAACTCGTTCTCACTCCGCAACTTATCCTTAAATTTGGAAGTAATAATGTTTTTAATATTATCCTTATTCTCCAAGATGATCTCCTCCTTTATCTCCCAATGGTCGGGCCAAGACTGGTCATCCTTATGCCAACCTCACTTTAGTCAGAGGTGAGGGTTTTTACTAGAGTTAGAAGCAATTTTAGGGAGCATCTTGACTTCCATGTTGTACAACTTCTTCTTATACATCTAATGCCTAAACATAGACCTTTTTTCAATGGGGGAAAGACTAAATTCAATCAAAAGAATAGGGTAGGGAGTATTTCCTTTAATATTTGGGTTGTAAGTTATAAATTGCTTTTGGACCATCTCGGTATTTCTCCATGATTCTCTAGATATACTACAACCCCACATTTCACATCCAATAACATGGGTAACGAGAGTCTTGAAGAAGATTTTTTTTTTACTCCAAACTTAAAGTTCCACTAACTTACAATTTTTTCAAGCTCATAGTAAGATTCCCAACCTCCTATAGTCCTTTTCTCAATTCTATAGTTATGGTAGAGCTGATGGTGAATGTAAACACCTAAATATTTGTATGAAGAAACCTTCTACAAGTAATTGTTATCATAAATGAAATTATCATAGTTGATCTTTTTGGATTTAATTATCATGACTTTAGGCTTGTTAGTATTAATAGCCATAGCCCTCTTGGAGAAGTAATCATGGGGGATTCTAAGTTTCTCATTGAGATCATCAAGGCTTTTGCCAAGAAGAATGATATCATTAACATAAAGGAGAAGAGTAATGATTATACCCGCAAGCTTGGGTCCCTCAAAACTTGTAGCTTCTAAACACTCTTCTAGCGTATGAATGTAAATTCCAAAGACGGTAGGGGATATGGGACATGCTTTCTTAACTCCAATGTTAAATTTAATCTCCTCAGACCAACTGTCAATAGTCTTAAGCTTGGAAATAACATTCTCATATAACTTAGTTACAACAACACTCAACTCGAGAGGAAATATTATCTCATCGAGTCTTTGCCATAACTTCTTGCGAGGAACAATATCGAATGATTTTCTAAAGTCAATGAACCAACAAAAGAGATTAATTTTACTATTGCAACACTCCTCAACAATGTTCCTAAGAGTGACAAGATAGTCAATAATTGAGTGATGCCTCATAAAACCAACTTACCTCTAACTCTTTTACCATAGATTTCAATCCAAAAACTAAAATAAATTAATTTTAAAATATTTATATACTTAAAAAAATAATTTTAAAAAAAATAATTAAATTTAAAAATATTTAAAAATTATAAATAAATTTATATTAAATACTTTTAAAGTCATAAAAGAAAACTGGGAAAAAAAATGAGTTGAGTGTTGATGCCGGGCTTGCCTCTCAACAACAAAGAACATACATATTGTTTTTGTTTTCGTTTTTTTGGTTTTTAATGCCATGACTAAAAAATGTTTTAATTTTAAACTTAAAAAAAGGGGTGATGCAACATCACCACTTTTCAATTTCTGGGTGTTTTTCATGTTTTTGACACAAAAATAAGAGATTTTATGTATCACAGTTCTTATTTTGAGGTCACAGTTCTCGTTAAGTGGGTAACATTGTTAAAATGACAAGTTTAGATTTGAATCATAGAAGAAACATTTCTAACAATATCATAACAACAAGAAAGGCATATAGAAGGAGCCATATTAAAGGCCACTCATACCAAAATAAATGCAAATGAAGAAACGTTGAAATTTTGAAATTCCCAAAATGTAATAAAAATTTCTCCCAAAAATTACAAATAAAGAGTTGACACCATTTTTATTTTAAACAATATTGCTTCCAATCAAATAAATAAATCCATTTGGAAATATGTAAATGAAGTGTGTTGACACCATTTTTTTAGAGTATTGTACAAAACCAAACATTTGGCCCCCATCATAGAAAACAAATGTGCCAATGGTTGAGAAAATTGTCAAAAATCTTATGATGAAGAAATACTCTAAATTGACATCATTGTTATAGAAAACATCGTAAAAGAACTTCTGATAAATGAACATACTTACCTTCTAGGACTCCATAAACCAGATTAATCATGAGTGTGGAGAAAAGGTGAGTGTGGAGAAAAGGTTTAGACACAAGGTTAATATGAAAAAAAATTGTGATTCTTTGCCAAGTTAAGAGTGTTAAGACTAATAAGATAAATACAAGACTCAAATAGAACACCAAAACAAGGTTTAATGTCATCGACCCTGAGCTCTTAGTATCCTTGGTCCGAATTTAATAGTGTTCATACTCATCACAACTAAGATTAATCCCCCATATCCCTGTTTGGCTCTCTCGAGCACAAACTCCTGATTCTAAAATATTCGTATGCAATTGTACCATTGTACATTAGATCTCCTTAATAGAAAACTAGAGAGTATTCTAGTTATAAATTGTTTTGTTTAGCATTAACATAGAAGCTAGCTTACCACCAAATAACAATAATAAATTTAAAATTACAATTCAGTAGGATTATATATATATTTTTTTTTTTTTTTTTTTTTCAATAAGAAAAAATCTACATATTTTCATTATCAAAAAGTAGTTACATATTCCAAAAACTATCTAATCCACTTACAGCTTTGTTCCTGGCATTTTAACCTTCTAAAATATGTCTAAAGTCATCTATATAACTTAATCAAAAAAGAATTAAAAATATTTGTCTATTTGTCTTTGTTTATCTTCATAAAAATAACTAAAATTTGAAAAAAACTATTACATCCAACTGAAATATATTCACTTGTAAACAAAAAAATACCTGTGAATATACATCAACTATATCCGACCAGAGACTAATAAAAACTACCTACATCAGGCCACTAGTAAAATATACTTCCCGAATGTTGTAATTTACCATTGTTATATGAAAAAAAATCGATCAAACCTGACTTACCACTGCATCCTTCCTTAGACAAGAGATCTGCCCTTTGGTTCTACTCCCTGAAAATTTGTGAGAATGATATTCTCTAAAAATTATTGATAATTTATCTAATATGAAGCATCCAATGTGTGAGAGATGGCGGCTAAAAAATAGACCTCTATTGTATCCAATCAATAATCACTTTTGAGTCACCGAAAACATCAAGCTCTCTGATATCAAGATATTTTGCACAAAATAAGACTCCCTAGAGACCAATAAGCTCAACTCTATTATTCAAACCTTTAACACTGTACCAAATAAAATGATAAAACAAACCTGGCTCCATCATTATATATGCCCCGCTTCCACATACCCTATTTTGGAAAAGCCAACAAGGAACTTAGTCCATACCTCTTTAAACTGCACTTTACGACTTGTAAGAACCTTCTTTTTTGGCTCATTCTCCATAAAATACGCCATTGCCTTCAATCATGTTCATCTAACATCTAACACAGATTAGTCGAAGACCTTAGAGTTCCTACAACTCCAAATACCCCAGAGAATATTAAAAGGTAAATCTATATATTCCTTGTAGTTCACGTACCACTGCATAAGGCATTTCTCAGTGGAGTTGTTATCCCAATCAACTATACTATTTAGCCCTTGCATTACCCCATTCCAAACTAATACCGCAAAGGGGCAAGTAAGAAAAATATGGATTGCATCTTCATTATCTTCAGGACATAAACCCAAAGAAATGGAGAATAGATAATAAGCAATGTACGTGTTATGAAGAATGAATCGTTCCATCTCCCAAGACCCTTAAATCCTCTTTTAATGAGAATTGACAAGATAAGAATCTTGTTGTGAACAAACAACCAAGTGAAACATTTTAATTTTATAAGACTCTCCCATTTCCAGGACTTTTGAAACCACGAGCCATTATCCACCATGTTTCTTTCTGATGTCATTTTATTATAAATATATTTGGGTAAGAATTGATCGCCAAGCTTAGTTCTATTCCAGGTTAGGTAATCCTCTTGCTCATTTATTACCATCTCAACGAAACTTAACTATAAGGTGTATTTTTCCCATTCTACAGCTAAGGACCCTACAAGATCTAAATCCCTAGCATCGATCCATGATATTTTTTCAGGGAATGAAAGAATTTAAAAAAAAATATAGTAAAAAAAAGTAAAACCTAAAATTGTGAATATAGTTAAGGAGAGAAACTGATAAAGAATGATTTTCTGCCAAGCCCTTTATGGCATCTAGCCCAATGTCGACTATAATTCCCCCTTCAGTTCCCCACCGTAAATTCCCTAGAAGTGAATGCTTGGTTTTCATCAAACTTCTCTAGATATATGACATTGCCTTGTTTTTTGCTACCCCTTCTTCGATCTAGTCCACCATCTACTTATTTTTGAGATATTTCTCTTTTAAAATTCTCTTCCAGATACCTTCACATATAAATCTCTCCATAAATTCTTGACTAATAAAGTAGTATAGAAACATTATGTGGCCTTTCTTCCCCATCCACATGTTGCAAGATCACTTCTGTATGAACTAAATGAATTTTCTTCTCACATCCTAGGTCAACCCAAAGGAAATTCGCAGTGATAGAATTCATTCTCTTTATGATGTCTTTAGGCAACTTATATAAATGCATCCAAAAAACTGAAATATTCTGAAAAATTGATTGAATCATTACCAACCTACCCCTATCAAAATTCATTTGTGAGACCAAATAGACACCTTGTACTCGAATTTTCTGATGAGCCACTCCCAGTCCTTAATCTCTTGAATTATTAGGCTTCAAAATGAAACCCAAATATCTAAAATTGTCATCCAAAGAGATTGATTCCACCTCAAAAATTCTAGTGATCTTTAAGATATTTTTGTCCTCCTTATTTGTCGAGATTAAAGTTGATTTGTCTTTATTCCTATACAACCTCGAAGCTTCCTTGAAACTGGACAAAATTTGATTAAAAACATGCCACTCAAAGATATATATCTCTCGTATAAAAAGGACATTATATGAGTGATTTTTATATGCCTAATTACCTCACATCCTTTAATTAAGATCATAAACAAAGTTACCAACTTAACGGGAATTGTACTGAGTTCTCCATTTTTTAGAAATTGAAAAAAATCACCCGATTTTGAAAAGTGTTGATTCAGAATACACCTTTTTATTTAGCATATTTTTTACAATTTAATTTTTTTACATATTAAGTATGCACATTTTTTTAAAATGTTAGTGATTTTCATGCCAATTTTGAAAAGTGTTGACACAACGTCAACCCCCATTTTTTGGACTTATTTTTGACACTTTAAATTTTCTTATGTATTAACTATGGACAAGTTTTTTTTTTTAAATGTTCATGATTTTCAATCGAATTTTGAAGGCATTGATGCATCATCAACTTTCCCCTTTTTTTGGGGCATATTTTTGACACGTTAAATTTGTTTGGATCAACTTTGAATTTGGGTATTTTCTCCTCTGTTAGATTGTGTACAACCTTCCTTTTATACTTTATGCTCATTGGGTTGTGCTTCTTTGATTACCCAGATTCTAGAGTACCATCTTGTTCTGGAGTCGCATGTGATGGACCTACATGGTTGATTGGTGTGTGAGGTCTAGTGGCATTATAACAGTTCTTAATTGTCTCCTCCTCTGGTCTAGAGTAGGTCCCACTTGGCCAATCTTGTCATGGTGCTTCTTGCAAACACTTTTGGGATCATATAGGTGGTACTCCATAATACCAAACCTAAGGTTATCCAACTCATTACCTTCATCTTTTGCAACCTTCAAATTCTTAATTTTGTAGGATCCCACCTGCAAAGGAAAAGTGGGCTAGGCACTTTCTTTTTCCTTTGCAGTATTGTTGGGGAAATTATACGTGTTATAATTTCAACATTAAATTATCAATCCGGGGTCGTAAGACTTAAAGGCACAAGTCGCAGGTAACGCAAGATCAGAGCGCCTAATCTAAATTAACATCATGAAATCTAAAATCTATTCCTAAATTAAGTACAAAATTTCTATTCCTAGTTTGGAACTAATCTGTTAATAAACAAATTCTCAAGCAATCCCCGAGGTTTATAAATAAAAGGAAAGTTAATGCTAACTCAAACTGATTCTTCTATCCTATCTAGTTCATACATTCAGTTTCGAAAGACTTCAAAGGAAACTAAATGACAACTTAAATCAATTCTCTATGCTACCCAATTCAACGCACTCCAATTCAAAAGGAATTTAAATGAAAACTCAAATCTTGCTCTATGGTACCCGATTTGACAAACTCAAATTCAAAATACTTCAAAAGGAAAAGTTTGTTTTCTAATTCAAAATTGATCTAAATAAACTCAAAAAAAGCTTCCTATGAAAAAGAGCAATAACCTATGATCTATTTCAATCACAATTACACTACAATTTTAATGCGTCTCAGAGCTATGCTACAACTCCTAAAATATTAACACATCACTTACATTAATGCATGACATTCTACCTCTACGATTTATGGATATTTCATATGAAACACAATGCTACAAGAACCCTGTGTTATTTTTAACCGTGCATGATTTTAAATAACAAAGAGAAAATCCAATTCAAATCAATAGATTAAGCTCATAACACGGTTATCATTCATTTTGAAATTCGTTTCAAATTGGAAATTGTCCTTCTAAGTGTTTTTTATTGTAGAAATGTAATTATGGAATCATTCGTACACAAGAAATATTAATTAACATTGTTCCTCTTTCACAAAGGCTCAAAGACAATATGTTCTCCCAGCTTCAAGAAAAAACATAGCAACTAATTTAAGTACAGAATGAAAGACGGAAAATCCAAGATCTATTGGAAAACAACTTTTAAAATGAAATATAAACCCTCGAATCTCAGTAAAACACACCTCCTACGATCTATATTTATTACATGACTCGTTTCCAAGTTATGGTGGGCCCTTGCCACTTCTCGAAACAAGTCTTAAACTAACTCAATATCTCAAAAATCAGAAATCATAACACTTATAGGAAATAAAGTTCATAACTAGAATTATATTAAAGTTCATTGGAACATCAGTTCAGACATCAATAAGAAATATACCACAATCTCCATTTTTCTCTGAGTGTATAACTCCTTACATCCAATTATGTATATGCGTATATCCTCCTTTACATACAAAAACATCAAGCTTTTTAAAAAGTTCAGCCGCTGAAGAAATAGTTATAACATATTAGCTGAGAAAAGTAAACACATAATTGTTGGCTAGTTGAATTGTTTATCAATTAAACAATCAAGTACCACATTAATTGTCAACCTGGGAAAGTCTTTTTATTCCAAAGGCCACTGCGTACTGTTTGTACTTAAATTCTAAAAGCATTGAAAGCTGTAGTATACTTAATTCCAGTACTAAGTTATCACAATGCTGAAAAAAGAATTGATTAAAATTACAGATCTAAGAAACAAGGAAATGGATGCTCTGTTGGCAGAGGATCAGGACCCTATCCTCCAGATGAGGACGTTCAGCACCTGCCCCTGGAATCAGATTGCTAACACAAACTGCACTCAGATTCACCGGTGAAACACGCTTGCACAATTCGAATAACTTAATAAAACAGAGTGCTAGCAAAACAGAACTTCAAGAGGTAATGCTACAAAGTCCAAAACAGAGTATCTGTAAAGAGAAACCACCACACACTTACACACTTGACAGCAAAGTAAATGGGTGAATCTTGTGAGGAAGGTGGGCCCAGTCCTTCTCACAAGATTCCCCAGAATGCGAAGAATAGCTTAAATACTCAGAACGTTCTTCTATTCATCCGTAAAAAATTCAGATACAGTGAAGTTCAGAATTGCTGATAGTTTTACAAAAATGCTCTTCCAGACTCTTCTGACTAATGTAGATGTCTCCTCTTTATAGAGGAGACATCTATTACAATAGATTGTTACGATTCAGCTGTTTGACCCGTTTAATCGAAAATAAGAAATACAGAGATGCTGTTGCAACAATATAATGATATATTCTTTGTTTAGACTGTTACACAGCTAATAACTGTCTTCGTCCGTCTTCCTTGGGATATGCACATTCCTCTCGCCGATTCCCCGTGCTATTCTGGTGGCTGTGTTCTTCTTGCTTTGGACAATCACGTCTCAGATAGTTGCCGTTGTGATTCTCAGCTGGTGCAAAAATACCCGCTTTAGATAATATCTGTTGCTGACTATATCAACTGCGCAGTTGCTGCTTCTGGTGTTGCAGCAACTGCGTAGTTGTTGTTTCTGGTGTTACAGCAACTGTAGGTTATAATTCCTGCGGCTTAAGACAATTACTTAGAAATTCAGTTAGCTTTCCAAAGATAAATACACAGGTACTTACGAATATGCAGTGAACAATTAAACATATAGATATGCGGGAAGTTACTCCATACCTTGGGGTAATCAAGTCATTGTACGATCAAAACTTATAGCTTATGACTGAAAAAAGGATAATATTATGATGGAAATATAAGGTCAAAATTGGTCAATTCTGGGTCCTAACATCCCCCCCAACTGAAGATATTGCATGTCCCTATGCAATGTTTTACTCTGAATCCGAGTCGGAGTACTGGGATGAACAATGTAAATTACTGAGACAATAGCTGTAGGAGGTGACGTCGAACTTTTTTCTGAAACCACAGACAGTCTGTATCTGTCTCCATGCTACTGCCTCCTCCTTAGTAGATAACCCAAACTGACCCTTATATTGTTCCCCGGGTAACCATAAAAGTGGAAATTTAAACTTGTAGCCTATCCAACTCTCAGCACAGTGTTGCATGCATTTAATATAAAAAGGTACCCTTGTAAGTGCTACCTGCAAATTTACTGGATTGTAAGGATGATATTCTTTCCTTTCTTTGGGGCAGTTTTCCCAAAAGAGATTATTTGCTCTAACGACCAAGGGCACTTTGGTTCTCAAATAGTGCTGACAGTCCTTCAGGATTGTTGCTTGCAATTGTCTGAGATGATTTTTCATATCCGCATTCTTTATCAATGCTTGGTGCTGTACAATAAAAGTAGCTGCATTCTGTGGTTCAGCCCTAATCCACAGAAGACAATTTTGTTCATTATGTTGGGCTGAGACGAAGGCATTCTGCCATGTGAGCTAGTTGGCTAAGAAGGAAATGAAGGCTCTCAGCTGTATGTCACCAACCACAGGTAACATATTCTTGTCCCTTTCTTCAGATACTGCTTCATTGTGTAGGTAAAGCTCACATAGCAGGTTTTGGTCATTATTAGGTGCCTCTGCAAAAGTTTGCATAAACTGTTTTGCTGTGACCACCTGATAGGGTCTCCCTTCTCTTACAGCTTTTATTTGCAAGTATGTCAATCTCTCCCTTAAAAATGTTGCATAATTAAAAGATGGATTCCTCATAGCCAGTATGCTTTGAAATAATCCAAACATCTGGGTCATTCTGGTTTTCAACTCTGAGATTTCTTTATATTGAGCCCTACATTGCTCAATTGCTTCCCAATTTCTGTATGCGTGATTAAACCAGGTCCCTTTCTGCTATTCAAATGCTTTACCCTTTGACTGCTCATACTCTTTACACCATTTTCCTTTCAAATCCTGAAAGCTTTCTGTTTCTATACATGCATCATTAACAGAGGGAGACTCTGTTTGTGTGTAAGCATCAGTAAGAAAAATTTGTTCTGTTGGAGTAGGCTGGAATACTCCCTCATCTTTTTCTTCGTTTGCAGCTAGTATCTCATCCTGTTGCTGTCCTGATTCACTGTGTGCTGTGGTAACTGGGGTAGGCCGGGGTAGGTTTGTATCTTCTTGCTCCTTTGCTGATTTCTGTGTAAAAATTTCCTCCATAATAATTTGGGTGAGCCGTGGTGAGTCTATATTTTCTCCTGCTTTTGTCTCTGCTAGGGGACTTACTGGTTCTTGTGTTACAGTAAGTTCCCTAATTTGATCTTTCCCTTCCAGATAGCTTGTTGGTTCTTGTGTAACAACAGGTTCTTCTGTGTGCACTTTCTCTTGGGAGCCTGTTGGTTCTTGTGTAACAACAGGTCCTTCCATTCTAGCAGAGGGTTGTGATATTTCTGTCTGTGCAGCAGTAGGTCTTTCCGTGTCATCTGCAATAGTGGCAACATTCTCTCCTGGTTCCGCCACTATCTTGTATCCTGCTTGGGTATATATTTCGCCACAAGTGGCGCACATATACTCATTGTCTTCACTTTTCTCTTCTGCCGAGGCTACTCGCGCTAAAACATGCAGGCTGAATTCCTTTTGATATGCTTCTTTAATCCTTATTATCTCCTCTTGATAATCCTGAATCTGTAATCTTAGGAATTCAATTTCCTCTTGCAAGGCAGATATAGTGGGCTGATCTTGCGGGGCAGTAGGCTCCAGTGGAGGCAGGGGTTGCATTTCATCATCCTGGTCAATATTCCCCATAGGTGGTTCTTGTGTATCACCTGGGGGCTTGGCTGGTTCTTGTGTTACAGCCATTCGATCCTTATTATCTTGGGTGTCGGTAGCTGGTTCTTGTGTATCAGCTACCTTAACATATGGTGTCAGAAAGCTATGAATGTTCTGCATTTCCACTTCCGAGGGTGAAAGGGATGGACTTTGGGGGCGAGTGGGGGTACGGATTTTTAAAGTAATGGGTGGTGAACTAGGGGGATTCAGAATTTTGGATACTAACGATGACCAGGTTCTTCGTTTTGGTAGGAAAGCCGTAAATGTGGGCATTTTCCTTTTCAGGTCAATTTCAGAGGTAGTAGCCAGAGCAGCAAATGTTTTGGCTGAAACCCTGGTTTTTATTCTTTTTGGTGGGGTTTCCTTTGTCTGACGCTTCTTTCTCTTAAGTAGGGAAATGGGGATATCATCGTCAGAGTCATCGGTAGAAATGTGGAGTATGGGGGTGGAAGGACTGGCCTTTTCGGGGGATGGGGTTGTTTCTGCGGTTACTTCTGCTGCTTGTTCGTTTTTAGCAGTTTGCAGAGATGTTTGATGGGCTTGTTCGGGAATGCGTTCTGCCTGCTGAGGGTTTTGCAGGGGGATTTGCTCGGGCATATCCTCTACTTGCTGAGGGGGTTCATCTTCTGGTTGGGGAATTTCAGCTTCCTGCGGGGGATGAATGGGGGGTGGCGGGTTATTTAAGGCCAGGCCTCTATTAATGAGCAATTGGATTAACAGTGGTGTTTTAGGGACAGAAGTGGGTGCTTCACATTAACAGCATATCGTGACATATTCTTAATACAACCCAATAAATAATATGGCATATTTATCAATTGACCATTTCTTAAGTGATTTAACAACATGAAATCGTGCTGGTAGATTACCTAGTAGCGAACCTCGCACGTCAGGTATCGTTTGACGAATTCGACAATTCTTGGCCATGGTGGAGGTAACGACTGCAGTGCTACTCCTCTGCCCTTAGGTTCTATCTGCTCGCCTGGTCGTAAGAAATCCTGCTGCACATTGAGAATCAAATGCTTCCCGCTGAACCATCTTTTACCGTTAGTTGGTAGCCCAGTGGCTTGAGCTATTACTTCCTCTGTAACTGGAATTTGAATTCCCTGCACGACAGAGAATCCCTCTCTTAAGTTGCGTACGAATTCTAGGACTTGTTGCTCGTTAAAGTCCGGAAGTCTCCTGAAATATTCTATCCAGCCTGCTTGCAAGAATATCTGGTAAATGTCTGGATAAAGTTCCAGGACTGCTGTCGATGTGGGTTCATATGTGATAAGAGGTCCTCCCATGGCTGTTGCTCAGTAAATTTCCAAGTTCAGAGCCGAGCTCCCGATTTCAGATCAGAGTAAAGCGTCACAAATGGTAGCATGCAGCGATAGGGTGACTTTTACATATTACCGGGAGAATTAAGGGTGGCGGCAGTTGGCGTGGTATATCATTATTGGAATTGCTTTGGTACTCCCCCGCTCTACGTGTGAGCGATTTGATTGGAAATATAACTAATTGATGGTCCTATCAGCTTTCACCGCATTATCTATTATTTAATGCCCATTGATAAACGTGCGTACCTTGTATTTTACCTTTTTTTTTATTGCTGCGTCAAAAAGTCTTATCTCGTCTTCCGCCGAGTCACAATGATTACCACGGATTTTAAGGTGTGGGAATATCGGTAATTTGTAATGATAATGACGGGAATGATAGTCAAATGTCATAGTCGTCATAAGGAGCGGTATCTTTTATCGTAATTTATTACTTGGGGCTACAGTGATAACTCTCGTTCTCATGAGTGATTTTAACCGGGGAAGAGTATTTTGTGTCCGGGAAACGGTATTGGAACACCAAAATTGGTGTTTGGTTATAGGGAATTACCGGAAAGAAAAAGTTGTGAGGATGGGAAATGTACTACAGTGATGGGAGTCAGGGAATGATGCTACACTTACGGGAATGATATTGCGAAAATGGGAATGATGTTTTGGATAACGGGGGGTGGTGTTGCAGCAACGGAAAATAATGTTGCAATACGAGAAATGGTGTTGCAGCAACGGGGATGGTGTTGCAACAATAGGGAATTCCACGTTCGCGCATTAATCTCTTCGAAACTTCTTGTCTTCCGGCTTCCTAAAATCTGCAAAATACTGAAATATAATATCGTAATCCTTGACAGGATTTATTAGTTTCTTAAAAAAATAATATCTATCCTAAAAAAATTGCATAAGTAATAAAAATTCAAGTGCTTTGAGGGGTAGTAAGTTCCCCTGGAAAGGAATACTGTTTTATTGCCATGCAGGTGGTTTTAAAATCTTCCTTAGAAACC
>APFE030807478.1:0-16576 GCA_000404065.3 Pinus taeda
AAAGTTTAGGTACTGATGTTGGATTAGTTGTTTGAAAAATAAGCTGGTTTGTACAACTTTTCATCTTCTGTGCTATTCTTAGTTTTTCCTAATGATCTGTAGGGGTTGGAGCCACTCACCATATTTTCCTAAAAGGTGGATATTGTTCACCAAAAATGAAATTAATCTACATGTTACAACGTTGTTAAAAAATGTGAGACCTATGAGGGTAGTGAATTATGCTAATAAGAAATTTAGATTGGGAGAGACGTAATTAAATTTTATTATTTGATTGAATATTTCAAATTAAAATAATAACAAATCTACATTTATATATTCATATATTGATGGGAAGGATTCTCACAATGGTCACTTCTTTCAATTAGATCCCCTTCAAGCCTTTGGGATAACTAATACTTTCTTATATAATATAGTTGGGGCTTGCTACTTGTTGGCGTGTTGGGGTAAACAAACTTGGTGTGTTTTTTTTTTTCTCATAGTTGGAGTCTATGGAATAAGAAAGAAATTTGATAACTTGAAAAAAGCGGTAGCTTGAGAAAAGTTGTAGAGAAAAGATTAATCTCCCCTACCTTGACAAAACTCGTTGTCAATATCAACACCTACAAGAACTTTGTTGTGGAATATTATCAAAACTAATAGAAGGATAAGAAAGGGTGTATTGTAAGAACCTTGACAAACACGACCACTGAAACTTGGAACATTGTTTGTAGCAAGAGAAATTTATGTTTCTTTTTTCCAAACATGTATGTTAGTATATTATAGTTTAATGAATATGTTTTCTTATTATCATATATGGTTTCATACTTTAACAAAACATTTGCCAAGACTTCACAATGTTCTATTATTTAGTAAAAGATTTGCCAAGATCTTACAAGATTTTATAATTAAGTGAAAGATTCTCCATCACTGTACAAGATAATATAATCTAGTGAGAGATTCACCAAAAAAATTATATATACATATTATATTATTGATAAAATCACCTCCCGTTTTTCCTATGTATCATGGGGATTAGCCCATTTATTATACATCTAAATTTAGGGTGGTTCTTAAAATTTTCCCTGCAAGCAACTGTGAACTGCAGAATACCTCCTGGCGAACCAAGAAGTACGGGCAGGAAATCTCCCTGAATGCTGTGTTCAGTGTATCACATTGTACAAGGCGGCTGCCTCGATTACCTAAGGATGGATAACAACCTAGTTTTGTCCTCCCATATATACCCAAAAGTATGTGGAGGCCCAATCTGTATAAGCAATGTCTAATGCAAAACCGCATAGTGAGAGCATTCCCATATACTTTACGTACTGTAACACTGCCCTATATACCCAAAGGTACGTGGAAGAGCTACGATATAATCATGTACGTGGAATGAGGTATCACACTTGGGATATATTGCAGACAAGTTAGCGACAACTTCTTTGTTTTACGATGCCAGAACACATCTCTAGCCTAGACCTCTAAATGTTTTTCGTTAGGTGACAATGCTCCATTAGGTAAATTCAGATAAATTTTAAGTTGATCTTCTTTAGGATTTTCTTTTCAAGGTTCACCACGTGATGTATGTTATAAATTTCTAAAATGAAACTAATATGATAAGCATTCTTTCCATTCAATTTAACAATGAAAATCCTTGGGGATAGAGCAATCAGATCTTTGACAAAGAGCAAAGAGCACATCTAATGCAATTTCCCTAGCTATTCCATTCAATCATTCAAAAAAAATTTCAATGCAACATGCATGTATTTCTTTTTTATTTCCCTTAATGTGAATGAACAAAAAGGAAAACTAATGCACAATTGATCAATAAACTCTTTTCATAAAAATGATGATTTTGCAACAATTTCTTTTCATGGAAAGGAAGACTTTACGACAGTTTCATTTTCAAAGAAATGAGGAATTACGACACTTTCAAAGAAAATCCTAATCATATACACACATCAATCAATCGATCTTTCATGAATGAAGACTTTACAACAATTCAATTTTCGAAGGAAAAGACAATTTTATGACACTTTCTTTTGAAAAAGATCAATCGACCAAAAAACTAACTTTCGACTATAGATTGAAAATGACAAAGTAAATACATAAGAAACATTTATCAATCCTAGTCTAAGTAGGGCTATCTAAGGAGATGAAAACCTATTTTCTAAGACATGACATCCATTTACAATCAACAAACAAGCAATCAGAATAATTTTGGCGAAAAAATTAATTCCAAGGGTGGGAATCTAACACTAGGAAGATCAGTGCAGGCCAAAGAGGGAGTAACTATGCTGTAGTGCACTGTCTCTAACTGGAGGGTGCATTGTAGTGCGCTGTCTCTAAGGCTGGCCTGTGCTAATTCCTGTGAGGCCACTCAAGAGTCATCTAACCTCAACTTTTGACCAAAATTCAATGCAAAAGGCTGAATTAAAACAAGTAAAGTATGTCAAGGTGTCTAAGGAGGTGGATTAGCTACTAGGAAAGATGATTCACTCCCCAGCGGAATCGCCAATTTGTTTTGGGAAGTTTTAATGTCTTTGGATAAACGCCTAATCCCCTAGACTAGTAACTAAGTCTAGAACAACAGTGGAAACATTCTCTACCTTTTCTATAACCAATAGATTAAATAAGACAGTAAAGAAGCCTACTTGTAGCTTTCACTTACTCCTTATCCCCCTTGACCAATTCTGTCACTCCTTTCCATACTTAACCGCTTGAAAGTACCTGCACACAGGCATAAGAAAAAAACTGATCAAAGCATATGATAATGATCTATTGATTAAACATAGAATGGAATCAATTTCATAATACACATATGAAAGCATCAATGAACAATACAAGCATATGGAAAAATCTTTGAACACTTTATTAGTAAATGGAAGAGTTACAACCCAATTTGCTTGATTCAATATCACTCCTCCAGTTCAATCCCATCCTCTCCTCATAACAAGCAAGACATTTTGACATCATTACAATACTTGAAACCAACTCAAGTCTCATACTAACAACATCTCCCTATAATTCAATGATTTCCATCCCCTGATCACTTAGATGAGTGGTCTTTTATAGGTGAATGAAGGAAGCTATGCCATAAATGGTGATAATGAATGCCCTCCCAAACTTAGAATTTACTTCCATGGAGGAAGGGATAAAGAGATTGATGTTCCTTAACTCCCTACCTCATCTAATTCGAGCTCAAAGGAGTAGATAAACTTGGGAAACTTCTAGATGCATCCAATGGATAAGAATATTCCCAAACCCCAATGAAATTTCCCTCAAATTCACCTAGCGCAGACCAAAGAGGGCTCAAGTTTGTTGCATAGCACCCAAGCAGTGTACTGGACTGCACTGCAGTGCACCCTAATGAAGGCCTGCTTGCGTTGATCTTCTAAGAGGCAGTTTTTGGATGATTTTAGTCACGAAATCCCTTGGGAAGGAGCCATTCTGATGGTTGACTTCATTTAGGGCATGTAACAACTGAATTAGGGTTTGATAGGCCATAATAGTACTAATCCATAAGTTGGGCTTGATCTGCCCAAATGGATCTTTAACACTACCCCTGCAGTGGGCCACCCCCATCGTTTCACTCCATCTTATCATCTCCACGTCGTCTGCCACCCTCATTCATTACCGTCCACCTCAACCACCATACCCCATCACCTCATCTGCCACTCCATTAATTAGTTACACCAATTACAGGATTTCCCTCTGTTTTTCTTATCATATATATAAAACAAAAGTAAAACCACGTTGCATTAGTCTTTTGTTTTTAGTGATAAGCAACCTCACATCTAGTTCAACAGTCTGAGTCAACAACCGTCTCGGCAACTGTCATCAACAATTGTCACCAGCAACTGTCATCTATAGACACCATGGCCAAACAAGTAAGTTCTTCCTCAGTCATCCATACCCCATTAATGGATGTCGAACGTGATATTTTTGATACCCTCTGCACAATTAAGCATCCTTCACTGTATTAAGAAGTCATTCTGAACCATAAAAAGTAACCTATATTCATGGCAATGGTTAGGTCAGGTGTTTTAGCTGCTTTTTTCACCAGGACTCATTTATTCCTTGAATTTATTCAATGGCTAGCCTCAACAATGTACCCTAAGAAGTGTTTTGTAATGAATCAGTCAAGGGAAATTGTTTTTCAAGTAACCTCACAATTAATACACCAAGCGTTGAATTACCCTGTACCTAGAACTTACACAACCTTTAGTGAAGAGTATATGGTTTCATATTATGATAACATGTCTCCTCAAGAACTTTCTCATGTTACCTCTTTCCTGGTTCCTAAATCTAGTCAATTATCCGTAGATGGGAATCTCTTCTCTTTAGAAATATTTGCAATTGATATAAGACCTATTTTGCAAGTAATTTCTAAGATTCTAGGAAACGAAGACTCCAAGCAGGTTGATAAAGTAGTGCTGGGAGTTTTCTCTTTAATGATGAAGCTAGAGATAGTCCTAGATATTCCAACATTCTGGGTGGATACTATCAATACCCAATTCATGACTTTACCTCCCACTGGGTCCTTTAAGCTTCCTTCAGTTGTTACTTATTTATTTCTATACCAGAATGCTGATCATTTTACAGATTTGGGACTAAATGTTCTTGACATCAATAAAAAGAAGCAGTCAGTGGTATTCTGGACATACCTGATAATGGGTGTGTTATCACTCAGGTTGTTCCCTGCTTCCTAAAGGGAATACGGCTGAGGTAACCACTAACCAATCTTTTAGTTACAGGTCCTAGCCTACCTGCAACCAGAGAGGGCTCTCTCTTTATGATTTAGCTTTGTTGGTGGATGATTTTAGGCTAGTTATGGTGTGATGGTTTTGTTTTGAATTTGGTTGGTTAGTGAATTCAAACAGAGTTGAGGTATAGATTACAAAACAGTTAGGGCCATTGGGCAATGGAGTTCAGGTAGTGTGCTGCTGAAGTATGTTTATGAAGACAAAGTTTTGCTGCAAAGCAAGAAAGGCATCTGTGGAACAATTTTTCAGATTTTGTAATGAAGTTATGGAATTAGTGAGTGAAAGGAAATTGAGAGTCTTTCACTATGCTAATAAGGGAAAAATGAAAGTATTGCTTAAGAGCAGTTAAGAATTCTTAATCAATATTCACAGTGATAGAATTAGTTTAGACATGAGCAATTAAGAATTCATATCCATGGCTAATCCAGAAGAAAACATATTTAGAAATAGAGAATGAGCATAGGGCGTATTCAAAAAAATCCTAAACTATTCTTTTTCTCTATTTACTATGATCATGAACATATATGAATTATGGCATACACAGAAAAACAAGAACACAGTTCAGAATAACTTATTGTTCCAGCAAATGACACATGAATTCTGCAACACAACAGAGCCATTCATTTCCACCTTCAGACAGTATAGGAACCAGGAACTCCGCCAACAATTTGTATTAGCACAAAATGTCTCAGATATACAATATAGCTCTTCTGAAAGAGTTTCACTACAACCGACCCTCAATACATTCTTTGAGGGGATATATATACAAAAATAGGATACAAAATATCTCAATAGTGAGTTATTGTGCAATAAATTGCACCACCAACTCTCTTACAAAAAGTAAATGAAAGATATAACTATAGCAATTAATGTTGAGATGGCAGCTATCTTTCTGTCAGACAACTTTTGACTTTTTGGCTCACGAAAGTTGGCTGTAGATGTGCCTTTAATTCTGCGTTAGTTGAGCCTGCTGTCTGAGTGCTTTGGTGCGTCACTGTACGGATGTTTCCTGTGATATCTGCGAGCTGGATTATATGCTGACCTGTACTATGACTAAGATCTGAATTTTCACAAAAAGGAATAATATGATGGGATCACCTGGGCAGAATTTCTAGCATTTCCTGCCACCAATCAGCTGGAGGTAGCTGATGTCTTCTTATTTTTACCAGTGTTTCATCTGCTTCAGTATATCTATAAAAATTTGGAGGCACTTCAAACAAATGATTTATCTCATGCTCAATAAAAAATAGATTTTCTAATTTATCATACAGAGACTGCCTAGAGGGAGGCCCCGCTTCTTCTGTGGAGCTGCAGGATGCTGTGATTTGATTCTCCACATAATTGTTGATCCTTGTGATATACTGATCATATGACAACAATTGTCCTGTGCCAGTCACTAGGCTTGACAGTCCTTTATCCTGCAATACTGTCATCTTTGCCCTGAATTCATCAATTTTTGCCTTCATATCCTGACATTTTCTTTCTAATGTTTGAGTGAAATTCCTCAAAGTTAGCACTTTCTTGGTTGTCAGGATGGTGTATGTTCTGTTGTTTATTTCTAGTGATGCCAATTCCTCCCTAGTGTGGGTATTGAGGAAATGTATCATTTTATTGGCCTGCTCAGGCATGATTCCTAGTGCTGTTCTGGTCCTTTGTATTTCAACATGAGCTATGCTTATCAGTTCAATTTGCTCATATATTGCATGTATTGACCTCCATTGGTCATGGATTGATTGGCCAATTTTGGCCCAGATTATCTTCTTGATTTCTGCTAGAGTTTTTCCTAGAAGCAATTCTTTTTCCAAAGCTTTCACTTTGGCCTCCAAGGCTTTTATTTCTCTCTGCTTCTCTGCTACAATCATCTTAGACTTGTCATAGCTGGCCTCTAGCTTGGCCAGTCTATCTTTGGCTTCATTGATTTCTGTCACTTGAGTTTGAAGCTCTTTGACAGCTTTCTTCAAGTCCTCCATACTCATGCTAGATTCTGCTGCTGCTGTTGGTGTTGTTGCCTCTGTTGCTGATGTGGTTGTGGTTGGTGCTGGAATGGCAGGAGGGGCTACTGCTACTTGTGAAGGAGGGGTAGGGCCAAGAGTTGTAGAAGTTTGAGGGGGCTGGGAGGTTGATTCTCCCTGTCTACCTTGCCATGCTTTCTCCAATTCTCCTTCCATCTCTAGTATTCTTTGATTCAACTTCATAGGTAAATCCATGGTGTCATCAAGCTGTTTTTCCTGTGCAAGTTTTGCAGTGTCAGGGTGAATAGTTGCAGGTAGCTTTGCCTGTTTCCTGAGTGCAACAATATCATCCTCCTTCTTTTTCATAAGGGCCCTAACACCCTTTGGATCTTTTGGATCATGTCCTAGATCAATGATTATGTCTTCCAACGTTTTTATTCTGTTGTCCTTAGCCTGGGAAGACATCCTTTCCAAATCCAACTGTGTATTAGTACTTTTCAGTGATTCTTTTAATTGATGGGCTAGCATGGCCTTGTCTGCAAGTGTAGCATCGACCATTTCCCCTGTTTGCTTGTGCAGCTCTATCTGATCCATTGGATGTATGTCTTTAGAAAAGACCTCCAAGTTTGTTCTTAGGTAATCTGCAGAGGTTTTGGGATGTGGAACTTTAGGCTTTAAATGAGTAAAAATCATTTTTTCCTCCTTGATATCATAAGCAGCCATCAATATTTGTTTTTTGGAGGGAGTTGCCTTCAAGAATTGATCATAGAGTTGTACTCTCAACAATTCATTTTGTGCCTTGATCTCCATGAAACCCCCTTTGATACGAGATGGTTGCTTGCCATGCTGCCTTGAGGAGGATACCTATGTGCTTTGTTGCATGGCCTGTTCCTGCTGAAGTGAACTAGTGACAGTCTGCTGGCTGGATTGTCTTTCTCTGCTTTGACTTTCTGCTCTTTCTTCACTGATGTCTTCTTCCTCGGTCTAAGGGTCAATTCTTGGCCTCTTGGCCTCTGGTTGCTGTGTTGACCCACTTGGAGGTGTGACCTCCTCTCTATCACGTTTTTTTCCTCTCTCTTCATTGAGAGGTGTTTGCAAAACTGGGATTTGGGGTGGTTCAGTTTGCTGTAAAGGGGATTGTCCTTGACTTTGATCCTTTGAAGTGTTGGGCTGCCCTGCCTCTGTCTCTTGCTGTTCATCCATTATCTCTTTGCCTTTTGCTGTAGTGGTGGTTGTAGATGCTTGTTGGGTAGTCTGTGCAGCTGCAACAGTGGATGTGCCTTCTCCCACTTGGACTGGTTGCTTGAATATGACCTGCTGACAAGAATCCAAGTCAAGCGTTTTCTCTAAATCTTTCACAGTCTGCTCCATTTTCTCTTCCTGAGTAAATTCCTCTACTATTGTATTAGGCACCAATTCAACTTGGTTGGCAAAGTGTTCTATTTGTGGATATGGACAATGTTTATAGGCTAGCAGCCTATACTTGACTCTCCTAGCACTGATAAAACCTTCAGGGTCATAAGGGACCCACCAGAAACTCCTTTTGAGTTTAAGCTGTTGCCCCAATATTTGATCAGCTTCTTGCCAACCATCTTTCTTGTTCATGATGAAGGGGCCTAGGTGGTCTTTGGATTTGAGATTGGCTTTCTTCTTGGCACTGTGGAAGTGCGTAAGGTCAAAATTGATGAGTTGCCTATAGTATTCCAAGGTAAACAATCTCATAGGCACATACCTTGGGAGCCTATAAGGATAGATCTCACATCCATAGATCTTGATGACTGTGTGATTTTGGTATAAATACCAATCACCTATTTTATAATTCCTGGAGAGCTGTAAGATTTCCTGCATATCTTTGGACAATCTGGCAGGAGGAGACTTCTTCAAGAGGCATGTAACTGGATGGAAAAATTGGTCAATAAATTCACAGTAGGAGTAGGGAGAGTTTTGGACTTGATGGAAAACTGAAGACCAGAAGATGACAGATCTCCTCTCACCCTGTGAATCCATATTCTTGATGTGGCACTGGAAGCAATCTGTCTGATAGTACATGAAGAGGTGATAGATGTATGATGAATATTTGAATATTGCTTCCCTGTCCAGCCTCACCAGTTGGTCATGTATCTTGTTGGCAATAAACTTGGCATAATTATATTTTACAGCAGGGGGCTTCCCAAGGCTATATGCAGATAACAAGACCAAAACAGTTTCATCAACATGCTCATTTGTGGAGAACCCTAAGATAGAGGATATTATGTCCACAAGCAGCTTGCCTACATCATTGAAATTTTCATATGAAAAAGGAGGTGGCCCAGAAGGCTGGCAGTCTGCTCTCATGAAAGTTTTGGCAACTGCAGCAATGTCTGTGCTAGAGAGCTTGGAGCTCTGATCCAGCAAATACTTTATAGAAAAAGGGTATAGAAGCTGGGTTTGTTTGTAATTCAGCATCTGATTTATGGAGTCTAGTGTTATGTAAAAGAGGATGCTCCCAGATGGAGACTTTACAGCTCTGAGCTTCTGGTCATAATTTTCTGCACAGAGGTGAATGACTTTAGGAAAGACATTTACAGATGGCAGGAAGTAGGTAGGCAGATTAGACTCCCAGATGCCATACATGTCACTGTTGTCCAAGTGAATGTTCCTCAGCTGGCAGAAGGTCTGTAAATGGTTCCTCTCTGCCACAAAATTTGCAATGAGGAAATCACTGTCTACAAGTGGCATAGCTTCAAGATCCTTACTGGGTGGATTGACAGGAGGAACATCAAGAGCAGATGGAGGGCCATGTTTGATTTTAGCTGGATATCTACTTGAGTTTAGTATTGGTGCAAAGGCTGAGGAATGCCCACTGAATTGTGTTTGAAAGTGAGCAGCTCTGGGAGTATGAGAAAAGTCTTTACAGGTTTGATGAACTGTGGGGCACTCTGTTGGAATAAACCAGAGTGTTTTAAGCTAATTAGCTGGTTTTTCAAGGGGAATTTTGAAAACAGGGATGAGTGTGCAGTTGCATGGGCTTTTAGCCGGTAGCTTGGCTTCTTCAATTAGTTTTTTCGGTGAATTTTGCAGAAGGGCAGGGGTTTCTTGCAGAGCTTTGTCGCACATGGATTTTACCAGGTTTTTGGGTAGTTTCAATGGACAATTTATCTGTGAGGAGCTTTTGCAGAGTTTTTTACAAGAAATTAGGAGAAAAATGGGAGAAATATGGGTAAAGTAGGTCGCCTGCGGCAAATACCTGGATTTTTCGGTGTAGGAGGCGTCAAGCTGGATCAATTGCAGGTATTTGGGTCGACTTTGAGGGCGGCAGCAACTTTGGTGGACGAATTCTGGATTTTGGCAGTAAATGACATCTTTTGCATGCAGACTGCTCTGGAAACGACGAGTTAAAATGAAAAACAACGGTCATTTCCCGACTTTTTATGCAATTTTGTCCCTTTGGCGCCTTTTTAGTGATGACGTCAGCATGACGTCATCGATGGGTCCGGGTACGGCAGGGTGACGTGGTAGCTGACGTGGGTGGCCAGGTGGCGGTGACACGGTGGCAGGGCAGGCAGGTGGATGGCCGACGTGGAGGAAACGTAGAGTAGTGGTGGTGGACGAGGGGGTGACGTCACGCTGACGGGGGTGTGACGTCAGCGAGAGGGGATGGGTGGTAAGCGGTTTCCCTGGAGCACCCATGGGCGGTAAGCGATATGAGGGGGGAGGGCTCTGAACACTGCGGGAGGCCGACGCGTGGCGGGGGGACGGCGGGAAAAACGCCAATCCCCCCCCGGACGCAAAAGGTCGGGCAGGTTGCTAGTGAGACTGACCGCCAGTCGTTAGATCAGTGGGGCCGGCGATCTAACGGCTGGTGGCACATATGATGTGGTGGCGCGTTAGGACAGGGGGACCCGCCGATTATAATATTGATTAAAATAAATCGCGCGCGGGGGGTTTTCAACTTTAGGATTTCGGGTTTAATGTAATCACGCCCGTTTATAAATGTTTTTATTTAAAAAACATTATAACCAATGTATTAGCGTGGAAAAAGGGGTAGGAAGGGTTAATGAGGGCGGGGATTTCAATTTTTTGGTTTTTTAACCAAAGTTTTGGTTTAAAACCCATAGTTTAGGGTGGTGGAGGGTTAATATTAACCCCTGGTGGATTAATATTTCCCAAGAGAGGGTTGTATAGCTATAGTGCTAGGAGGAGGGTATTTACATAGACTTTTTGGGATTTTTACATAGATCTTTGTAGAATTTAGGGAAGGGGAATGCTTAGGGAGCTAGATAATACATTAGTTGTTAATATGACATTGTGAGGTGAGTGTATAGGGGGAAATGCTAATTTTTAAGAAGTAAAACTTAGGAATGGAAGATGAGGGAAATGAGAATAAAGGTTTTTACACAAAAAATGTGGCTTTTTTCCCTTGATTGAACTTCATAGTTTGACCTGGTACTCTATCATGAACTGAAGTGGAACAGGACACTTGAGCAGATCTCAAGGTCCTTGGGGATGTTAGTAAATGATGTTTGGGGGAAAAAGGGGGAAATTAGACATGCTTCCCTTGTTGTGTCCTCAAACCTTTGCCATGGTGCCAATACCCTGAATGGGATGAGTCCTTCTCTTGATTAAGCCAACTGGTGATGGCCCTTCATTTCTGCAACTGTTGGGCAATTTATTGGGCTTAAATTGCTGCATTAAATATCGACCAGGGAAACTCATAAGCTTTTGATGATGCCAGCACTATATGTGCAGGAGCAGGCGACTAATTCTATCTCTAATTAAATTATCTACGGTTCAATACAATATGCAAGGGAAGAGGCTCCTAACTTAGGAGATCTTGGTTGTCCTTCCCTACAGTATCATAGAGAAACCATAAAACTAGAAACTTGAAATGTAAACAAGGGAATGAACTTTAGTTTTTGTTTCAATTCAAAGAGAGAAAGACTAACTTAGTCTCTTGATTGTCCTCTCTTGTACTAATCTAGACTAAACTAAAATTCATCCATAAGCGTAAATGAAATAACTTGAAACATAAAAGCAAAAACATGAATTCCAATTACAAGTCAAATAGAGAGAGAGAGCCTAACTTAGGCTCTTAGTTGTCCTCTCATATGTTGATAAGACTCTAATTGAAAATTCATTCATCAAACCAATCTTCAAACATCAAACATCTAAGCAATTAAATAAAATAAGATCTAATATGAAATAACAAGTTTCTTTGCTCCTTCTAGAGTGAGCTCAATTCTCCTAGGCACAAAGTGACAAGCCATTCCATATACTACATTAAGATAACTTCTATCTAAAACTACATAATGGAAAACTATTTCTAAAACTACATAATGAAAATATATGTCAAATGAAGCTTTATTCCATCATAAATTGGATACAATGCTCTATGAGTCCTCCCTTTGGAATGGAGGAGGTACTCCTATTTATACAAGAACTATGATAACAACCTCATAAATGTAGACCCACTATTCTCTCCTTTGACCCACATATTTCTCAACCAATGATGACACATAACCCTATCCTCCATGATCTCCTCCATGAAGCTTATCTTTTCAAATTCGACTTTTATCATTCATGGCCACATAAAGATGCCTTGGAAGCTTCCTTGGAACCTACACATGTCACCAAAACAAACCACTTTCCATATATAAAGTAAAATATATTATTTTCTAATATTTAATCAAGAATTTCTCTCAAAAATGCTTAAAAATAAACAATATTTGGAAAATATAAATGAGACCCATTAATGGTGAATAGTAGGAAAAATGGAGTGACAAGGTGATGCCATTTTTGGAGCCCAACAGGCATCGAGTAGCCTATCATAATGAGATACTTTCTGATACAATTCAAAAGTACCCCACCTATGATAAAGAGATGTATTCCATTGTGCACATTTACTAAGAATGGAAGCACCACATTCTAGGGAAGGATATGGTCATCCACATCGATCACCAACCTCTTCATGTTATATAGACATAGGGGAAGTTGCAAAACAATCGATATCATAATTTGTCTACATATCTGAAAAAATTTCCACTTGAACATTAAATACAAAAAGGGAAGCACCGATCGTATTGTAGACTACCTCAGTCGGCCCCCAGTTGTAGGACTGACTACTGTTCTCAAATATTGTGATCACGAGACCTCCGGATGGACACAAATGTACAAAAATGATCCAGGGTTCACCTAGACATACAAGATACTAATTCATGGTAAGAAAGTTCTTGATTTCCACCTCCAGGACAGATTATTATGCTACCTAGACCACCTCTGTGCTCCTTCAAGTGAGCGTAATAAGCTAATTTTGGAGGTGCACTACAATCAGGTCATAGGAAATTTGTTGTGGAGAAAACAATGGTTGTACTATTGGCCCAAACTCTAACTAGATGTCGAGAAATATATCAGATCCTACACAACCTGTGCCATCACTGAGCCAACCATCAAGAAGAAAGGCATGTACACTCCTTTGCCTACTCCCAACTAGCTGTGGGAATCCATCTCCATGCACTATATGTCTATCCTCCCTTCTACTAAGCATGGTAATGGCTGTGTATTTGTGCTCATGGAAAAAATTTCTAAGATGGATATATTAGTAGCTTGCAAGAAGAGTATCACAGTGGAGGACACTGCCAAACTCTTCATTGAATGATTATGGGTACATTTTGGCATCCCATAGACCATTATATTAGATCAGGATAATAGATTACTGAGCACATTTTTGTCATACCTCTATGTACTATTGGACACCAAGCTCACAAATTCTTTTGAGCTCAAAATTGCCCCACTCCTTGGCCTACACCTAATGTTCAATGCGAAGCACCTTCAACCATACTTCCCACCATTGTTGGACACATCAGACATTCTAAAACAACTCACACCAATAGAGTTAATGTTGGAAATAATACTGAGAGGAGGGGCTGAATCAGTATTATCACATCAATAAAAAATTTTCATTTCCATATTCATATTCATATATGCTACTTCCACAACTTCTTATGATTCAGTTAGTTGATCCTTAATGAGTGCATTAGAACATTATCAACCATATTAACAGTAAACAGGTGCAGTAAAATAGAACAGGTCATCACACATAAGCCACACACATGAACACGATGATATAAGGTGGAAACCCAATGTGGGAGAAAACCACCTGCTGCAAGTCATCTCAATCTTCTTCTTAATAAGAAAATCCTTTTACAATATTTCTGTACTGGTGTAGTCTTATACCAGTACGCAAGATTCTACTTGCAGAGAGCCACAACCCTCTCTCGTTCTCCAATCTCTCCTGGAAGGGAGCTACAACCCCCATAGTTCTTGTACTAGCTAAGATACTAGTACGTAGGCGCAAGCCTACAATCTTATCTCCTCCAGGTACCACGTTTCATACATTTTCAGACTGGACACTCCTGAAGCACAACACATAATCTGAAAGGCCACGTTTCATCCAATTTTCATACTGGACCCATTAATATCATTGAAGCACATAATCAATCAATCTTCTGAATCACCCAAACACCAGATCAATACATATACAAGGATAATATATGTGTTAGCACCCAGATCTAGTCCATCAGATCACATAAATATGAGTCATTATGATCCTGATCCAATATTAGTTCTCATCCATCAATACTGAAGCTAAACACAATCAACCAAACAGGATATGCAGAATACTGACACCTTTAAACTATCATCAGAACCCATCAACAACCAGAACCACCTGTGACTTCAAATATCATAGCTCAAATTGTATACGCTACTACAATGAACCAAACCTGCATACATACACGCTTACACCAAAGCCAACCTGCGTACAAATCTATAAATATTCAAACATGACTTGCAGCGATTTCAAACTTAATTTATACCTAGATCAGATCATTACAAGCGTCAGTATACAGATCTAGAATAAGCATAATCAAATATATAGAGATAGTTCATTTCAAACCATTTGATCCCGATCTATCCTTAGATCTTGTTCTCCATCAACAGGTGAGATCCCTCTTTAGCTCAAAACCAGATCTACACCATAACCCAATCACAGTATTCTAGATCTACCACTTTATCAAATATTCAATAATTCAGATGATGCTTTGCCAAATGATCTCCTTCCTCTTTTATAGTCTTAGGCCTTTCACAATACCATGGTACAAAACCATAATAACACAATACCATGAACCCAATACTTGGGATCAACACTTTTGGATGCAATACCACAGACCAAAACCATAGGATCAAAAACTGTCGGACTAATACCATGAACCAAACATGAAAGTGCGTGAAATTTTCTCCACATGAAATAAACTTTTCTTTGCATAAAATTCCGTGAACTTTTCTCTACATCAAATAAACTTTTCTCTGCATAAAATTCCGTGAACGTTTTTCTACATGAAAAAAACTTTTCTCTGCATAAAATTCCGTGAACTTTTCTCTACATCAAATAAACTTTTCTCTGCATAAAATTCCGTGAACCTTTCTCTACATGAAATAAACTTTTCTTTGCATAAAATTCCGTGAACCTTTCTCTACATGAAATAAACTTTTCTTTGCATAAAATTCTGTGAACTTTTCTCTACATGAAATAAACTTTTCTATGCATAAAAGTCCGCGAACTTGAAAATAACTTTGCTGCACTATAATTTATCATCTGAGTGATTTTCCATCAAGGACAACATGACTCATAATGCCAACGATCTCCCCCTTTGGACTTTATGGCAAAGCTAACTTGTCACACGTAGAACTATCATCTGATTCCTTTGAGTTGTCTTGCACCCCAGGCAAAAAGCTGGCAATAGGGGAGGAAAGAAATAGGGAACAGATAAGGCGCAAACACTTCTTGTCTTGATGGGCCACATCTGATATCTCTTCTTGAAGATTCATCTAGTTATAACTAAGTGAGATGATATTCTATGAGTGGGTTGCCATCAAGTACAACACATGCATCATAATTCCAACAATCTCCCCCTTTGGACTTGATGGCAACAACAACCAAATCACTCTCCCCCTTTGACATCAAGGGCAAAGGGCGAACCAAGATATTCTCTTTCCTAGATAAACATTCCACTGTCCATACTCCCCCTGAGTACCTGCTGAAATATCTGAATTAGCTCCCCCTTTGTATATGCCAAGGTGTACCAATCTATCCATGCCACATGCTGAAAGCTCTGCTCTTGCTGAATTGTGTTGTTCATGCTCCCCTTGTCTATAAGCAAGGTCTGCAAAAAGGTGTTCTACAAGAACATGACTCTATACGTCATATGTGACCTTCCTAGCACCAAATACTCATACATACATCCATCTCCCAACCAAGTGGGGATATACCAGAAAATGACAACCAAGTACATTACATCATTCAACCCAAGCATAGTGGGGAAACCAACATAGGCCGTTACATGACCTTGATATGACTGAAATATTTAATCAAATGACTACAATAGATAGAGACACACTATTACATCATGAGTCTTGATATGACCTTTACATCGAATGATATACATGACATTTATAATAGAGACCAAACACCTAAATAAGATCATGATAAACATCAGCAACAACACTGTATGATTTGCTCCATAACATCTGTCACCAGCAACTTGTATTAGTGCATGAATCATCAAGGTATGTTCGTATCAACTCATCCTTTTGAATAGAATTCTGTATATACAGAATCATTCTATCATATGTGAGAAACACCATAGCCATCCAGATCTGCATGGACCAAGTATCATCAATTGGGAATATTTGCATCAATCAACATATGTACGAAACAACCTATCATCATATAGGTAAGAACTCATCATCATCATATCTCCAAAAATGCAACTTTGAATAATCATCCATGTATCCAGCCACAATCCTTATCCATATGTGTGCTAAGAACAATAGGAATCCGACATC